>JAJMZS010000555.1:0-24119 GCA_023807205.1 Isotricha prostoma | reverse complement strand
ATCCCCAATCCCCAATCCCCAATCCCCAATCCCCAATCCCCATTTTCAATGAGATATTTAAATATTTATTTATTACTTATATATTTTATTATAAAAATTATATTTTTTGATTTCTAAATAATTATAATCAATATAAAATAAAAATTATTAATATATTAATTATCTCTTATTAATGAAAAATATTAAAATATGAATTATTTAAGAACAATAGTAAGTGGTAAAAAAAAAAGGTTTATAAATGAATCATTTAATTTAGATTTATCATATATAACACCAAGAATTATAGCAATGGCATTTCCAGGATCAGGAATAACATCATTATACAGAAATAAATTAATAGATGTAGCAAATTTTTTAAATCAAACACATCCAAATAATTATTTAATATTAAATTTATCAGGTTATATTTATGATATAGGAAAATTTAATAAAGTAATTCATAAAACTGAATGGTTAGATCATCATAGTCCTCCTTTAGAACTTTTATTTGAATTAGTTAAAATAATTCATGAATATTTATTAGAAAATGATGAACATATTATAGTAATTAATTGTAATGCTGGAAAAGGAAGAACAGGAACTTTAATTTGTTGTTATTTATTATTTTGTGGAAGATTTAATAATATAAATGACTCTTTTGATTATTATTCTTTAAAAAGATTTAATAAAGGATATGGTGTTACACATGCTTCACAAAAAAGATATGTTAATTATTTTTATCAATTAATTACTAAACAAAATAAAATTGTATTTCCTTATGTAAGAAAATTAAAATCAATTAAAATTTCATGTATTCCTTATGAAAATATTACTCAATATATTCCTTGTTATATTATTTCTGAAAGTAATAAAAAGTTATTAGAAGAATGTAGTACTTGTGCTTATATTGCACAAGATAAAGAAATGAATTTTACTAAAAAAAATTTAGATTTAATTATTAAAGGTGATATATTAATTGAATTATTTCATAAATATACATTTAAAAAAAAAAAATTAGGTAGAGTTGCTTTTAATACTGCATTTATTGATAAAGATACTAAAGAAATTAAATTTAATAAAAAAGAAATAGATCCATATAAATTTAGTATTAAACCACATGTAAACAATAAATATTATATTTCAATTACAATGGAAAAATTAGATGAATGTCAATGTAATAATACAAAAGGAGAAGATTATATTTGTGTTCAGTGTAAAAATATTTTAGAAAAAGATAATATATTAGAAAAATATAGTTTAATTAATGATATTATTCAATTATATGAATATAATATTGAAAAAGGTAAAAAAATATTATTTGGTAATAATAAAGATGATATTGAAGAAATTTTTACTAATAAAAGAAATTTATTAAAAGTAAATCCTGAGAGTGATAGAAGAGATGAATCTGAAATTGCTAAAGATGGAAAATGTATTATATTTTAAAAAGTATAATTTATTCAATATTTATTATTTAAGTTAACTATATTTTTTTAATTTTTATAATGAATTATATATCAAAAAATTAAATTTATAAACAATTTTTTTTTTTGAAAAATTAAATAAAATTATAATATTTACTTATTAATAGAATATGGTGGTTGAAATTCATATGTTCTTGGTTTTCCATAACATTCATTATTATATCTATTTAAATTAATATAATTATATTCATAATTTAAATATGGATATTGATCATATTTTGCTTTTGGTAAATGGAAATCTTCTATTATATTTATTGGATTAAAATTTGGAGTTGTATTTGGTGGACATGGATGAGGATGATTATTCATATTATTTTCTTCAGAACTTTTATTTAAATATTTATTTAAATTAATATTTGTTGTTATTTGATTATTTATTTTTTTATTATTATCTTCTGGATTTTCATTTTTTTGAATATTATTATTTACTTGACTACTTGTTTTATAATTTTGAATATTATTATTTATTTGATTAGTTGATTCATTATTTTGAATATTATTATTTATTGGATTAGTTGTTTCATTATTTTGAATATTATTATTTATATTAGAATATGAATTTATATTTTGACCATCAGAAATATTATTATTATTTAATTGTCTATTTGGATTATTAGGAATTATAGTATTTTTTAATTGTATATTATGGTCTTTAGAAATATTATTATTATTTGATTGTATATTTTGTTTTTGTGGTAAAATATTATTAAAAGGTATTTCATAATTTCTAGTTTTTGAATTTTCAAATTGAGGATTTAATTTATATTCAGATTGTGTAGGGATATTTTTTATATTTGAATTATTTTGAAATTGTATTTGATTATTTGTATTTACTTTATTTTGTTGAGATTGAAATTGTAAATTTGAATTATTTGAATTATTATTATTGATATTATTTTGATTTGATAAATATGATTTAATATTTTTTTGAATTTCATTAATTTTATCTTCACCATTCATTATATTATTATTATTATTATTAATTTGATTTATATTTTTTAAATTTTGTTCATTATTTGAATTTTCATTATTAGTAAAATATTTTTCATTAAAATTATCTTTTATACTATTCATATTAACATTATTATTACTTCCTTTTAAATTTTCAGACACATTAGAATAAGTAGTCAAATTATTTTTAATTTTTGAAGGACTTGTTTGACTGAGATATTTACCATAAGACTTTTTTTTATTTTTATTTTGACTATTAAATGGTGATTTATTTCTATATTTAACTGTATTTTTAGAAGGAAAAGATATTTTATTTTTATCAACTTGTGGTAAAGGTTCTTTTAATTTCATTTTTAAATCATTCATTTTATGAATTATTTTTTCTTGATCAGGAGTTAATACTGGAATATTTACTTTTTGATTGACTACATTTGGAATTGGTCTTTTATAATTCATATTTCTTAAATAATTTAATATTTCATCTAAAATTTCAAAAGAATAAAAATTTTTTTTAATTGATTCATCTTTTAAATATTCTATTGCTATTAAACATAATTTTATTAAAACTGTATTCCAATCCTTTTTTTCATATTTAACTAAAAAATTATTTATTGTTGGATTTTTTGATATTATAGTATCCATTAATTTTTAATATAAAATAAACATTTTTTCAAAAATAATTTTTTTTCATTAAAATCAATTATGTCACAATTTGAAGAATCAACTAAATTAGAAGTAAATAATAATACAAATTCAGAAATACAAAAATTAAATAATAATAACAATAATCAATCATTTACTTTTTTAGATAAAATAAAAAAATATTTAATAATGATAAATTTATTAGAAGAAGAAGAAGAAATATATACTCCAGAAATATTAAAAGTCCCAAAATTAAATTATGGAAAATATTATACATTTTGTTACATTAATAATGATCCAATATTTGCAATTGGACCTGACTATTTATATTTTCTAATATTATTTATTATAAATATTGCTTTTGATATATTTATATTAACTTTAATATGGAGTAATTCATATTATATAATTAAATTAATGTCATTGATAATAACAATAATTCAATTATTTTCATATTTAATTACTTCAATAATAAATCCAGGATTACCAAAATCAAAATATCAATATTATGCAACTCATACTCATAAAGGAAATTATACACAATGTCAAAGATGTAATTTATGGATTAATGCTAGTAAAAGAACACTACATTGTAATGAATGTAAATGTTGTGTTGAAGGATATGATCATCATTGTCCTTGGACTACTAAATGTGTTGGGTCAAAAAATATTTTGTTGTTTTATATTATGGTTGTTTCAGTTTTTATTCTTATTGCATATTTTTTTTTTAGTTTGTTAATGATGACTATTTATATTAGTAATAATGTTAAAAATAATTTATAATATATTTTTAAATTTTAATTTAAAATGTATGAAAAATATATAAAAGAAAGTAGTTCAAAAAAGAAATTTAAAAAATTATTCTCTTCAAATTTTAAATCAAATTTTCAATTTTTTAAAAAATATATTCCTTTGAATCAAGTGTCAAATAAATTAAAAGTAAATTCAAATAATAATTTAACAAATGAATTAGAAATAATACAATCTGAACAAAATAGGAAAAAAAATATTGTTCCCAAAACTTTATTTAAAACAAAACAAATTTTAAGTTTATCTAAAACAGTTAATTCATTTTCTTCTGAAACTAATACTACAACAATAGGATTAAATCAAAGTCATATAAATAAAAGAAATAATGAAGAAGATAAAAAAGATTTTCATAAAAAAATAAAAAATATAATTACTGAAATTGAATCAAAACACAAATATGAATTGAATAATTATAAAAATGGAATTTATGATTTAGGAATAAAAGGAAATAAATTAAAATTGAAAATTGATAATTCATTTCAACTAAATATGAAAAAAAATAAAAGTTCAATTTTTCAAAAAATGACAAAATTAATTTCATATAAAAATAAAAATAAAAAAGAAAAATCAGTTGATAATATAATAAAATTAAAAAGAAAAAAAGTTTTTGAACCAACAAATAATATAGAAATGAATAAAATATTAATTAAAAATTATGGTTTAACAAAAGGTTTAACAGAAATGAATCTTGGTTATTCAAAAAAATTATCAAAAATTGGGGAAAGATATTTAAATATATTAGAAAATATGAAAATGAAAAGAACAAAAGTTAGAATTGATAATTTTGATAAATTAAAAGAATCAATGTATAATTTAGATAAAGATTACATTCCAACTGAAGATGAAGTTAATTTATTATCAAATAATAAAACTTCTGTCTGGGAAAAAAATTATTTTCAAAAATATTATTTAAATGAACAAATTTTAAATGACCAATTTGAAAAATATTATATTCGATATAAAAAAAATCAAAAAAAGAAAATTAAATTATATTCAAAACATGTTTCAAATATAATAAAAAATAATGACGATAAACCTTATGAAAAAGTTGATAAAAAGAAAAAAATATATCCTAGTTCAAAATCTCAAATTAGTAAAATTAATTTGAATAGAGTAACAAAACTATTAAATACTATTAAAAATGGAGAAGATTATGAAAGAGAAGGAATATTAAATATTAGCACAGAAACATTAAAAGATGAACAAAAAAAACAAGAAGATAAATTATATTTAACTTTACATAATTTAGGGCCTCCGAATTTTATAAGTTCAAAGTTTAGAAATAAAACTGTAAGTAAATTTAATTGTGTTTCTGGGGATTATTTTGGAATTCCAGTTTAATAATTAATTTTTTCTTATATTTATTTATTATTTATATTGTTTTATATAAATTATAAATATTAAAAAATATTTTAATATAAAAAATAAAGATATAATGTTTTCATTTATAAATTATAATAAAGAATTAATAATTTTTAATTAAAATATATCAAAATTTAGAAAAATAAATTATTATATTTAAATACTATAAATGTATATAGTTTTTATTATCATTTTTATAAAATATAACATTAGGAAGATTCTAACAATTTTGTCAACTTTCCTTTAAAGAAAAAACAATTATAATAATATTTTTAAAAATAATGATTTTTAAATTTGCATAAATTTATATATTAATTAAAAAATAAATATAATTTACTATTTTTATATTAAAATTAATAAACTAAAAAATAGACTATAACCTAATTTTTGATAATTAGATTTACAATCAATTTCTATTTTTCCAGGTTCAAAAAAACCAAAATAAGGTTTTAAATGATTTTCTAATAATTTAAAAACTTTTTTATTACTAATATCAACAGGAAAACAAGAAGCATGATATTGATATTTAATATAACAACATTTATAAGGTTTTTCAACATTAAGAGAATGACAAGTATTTTTATTAAAAATATCATTATTTAACTTTGTTTTATAACATTTTTCAATTTGAGTACCACAATTAAAATCATTATATTCAATATAAGATAAAAATGGTTTTTCAATATATAAACAAATATCTTCTTTCCAACAACATCTTCCTTGATAAAGTGGAAGTAAACTTGATTGTGATGGATTTGCATTTACACAATCAACTTCTTTATTAAATGTACTACAATAATCATAATCATTTTGTGTTATTGAAAAATGAATTAAATTTATTAATATGAAATTAAATATTATTTTGTTTGCCATTATTTTTTTTTTATTATATTTTTGAACTATATTTTTATTTTATTTATTTGAATAAAAAACAAAAATTAAATAAACGTAAAATTTAAAAATGAATAAAAATTCTTCTTCAAAAAATACATCAAAAACAACTACTTCATCAAAAAATTCATCAAAAAATTCAACAAATACAAAAAAAGTTTCTGAGACAAAAAATAATAAATCATCAAAAACAAATTCTTCAAATACAAAATCAATGGGTACAATATCAACATCATCAAATAATAATAATGACCAAAAAGACATGTTAAAAATGGATTTTAAATTATTACAACATAGTTCAATATTAACTAATCATAAAGTTGATGCATATTTATATCTTGAATTAATGAATAATTTAGAAGCAAAAGATGATGTTAAATCATTAGCAATTTGTAGATTAATTTTAGCACAAGATCCAAAAAATGAGAAAATAAAAGAATTAAATGATTTTTTATATGAATCAATAAAAGAAAATTATAAAAAAACTGGTAAATTAGATAAAGAAGAAGACAATAATAATATTCAAATGAATAAACATATGAAATTAAATAAAGATGGTGAATATGAATATTTTAGTAGTGATGAGGAATCAAATTAATAAAAAAAATAATAATTAAAAATAATAAAATTTTAATTTATTTAATTTTTTTTTGTTAATTTATATTAAAATTTATTTAAAATGAATGAAAAAACATTACATTTTGAAGGTAATACATCAAAAATAACATGGGAAAATTATGGAACAATACTCCTTAATAGACAAAATAAATTTTCATTTAAAAGACAAGAAATAGAAAATTTGAAAAAAATATTATCAAAACAACAACCATCATTATTAGATAGAAGAAAAGTAAAAATTATTATAAATTAAAATAGTATTAGTTATGGATGATTGGATCAGGTGCATTAAGAGAATTATCAAATAATCCAAAATATTATTCAACATTAAGAAATTATATAAAAAAAATACCATGTCCATATGAGATTCAAATTGATTTAGATTTAAAAAGAACTTATCCTGATGATCCACTTTGTATGTCAGATGATTTTCAAATGAAATTAAAGAATATTTTAATATGTTATTCAGTTAGAAATTCTACAGTTGGTTATTGTCAAGGTATGAATTTTATTGTTGCAAGATTATTAATGATAATTGAAAATGAAGAAAATGTTTTTTGGATTTTTACTCAAATTATTGAATATTTATTACCTTTAAATTATTATTCTGAATTAGCTGGTGTAATTATTGATACTAAAATAATTGGTGTTTATTTAGAAAAATATCTTCCTGATTTAAATGACTTTTTTAAAATTACTAATTTTGATTTAAATGTTAATAATTTTATTCATAAATGGTTATTATCTATTTTAACTCAAGCATTATCGCCTCCTTTAATTTATAGTTTTTTTGATTTTTTTTTTCTTGAAGGTAGTCTTGCTTTATTTAAAGGAGTTTTAGGTATTTTTTCAATTATTAAAAAAAATATTTTTAAATCACATGATTTTGAAGATATTTATTCTACTTTAAGTGTTCAACCTCCTCTTATTAAAAATTTAGATTTATTAATATATTTTTTAGTAAAAAGACAATTTAATATTAGTAGATTTGATTTAAATAATTATAGAATTATTCTTCGTAAAAGTGTAATTGATAATATAATTAATATTGGTTCTTTATCAAATGATAATAATAATGATAATAAAAAAAGAAAAAATGAAATTCATCATAAAAGTTTAAAACAACATATAACAGAATGTAATTTAAAATGGCCAACTTGTATTTATGAAATGTCAAAAAAAGATATAATAGAAATTTTAATATTAAAAGATGAAAAAGTTCCTTATGTTATTGATAATTATTATTATGAAAAAACAATGTCATATCCAACTGAAAAAGATAATAATATTGATGAATTTTTTTCATATAATGAAATAGGTTTATTGGTTGAGAGACAAAAACATATTTGTGATAATAAAGTTTTAATTGATAATGCATTTATGTTATTAGAAGATAAAGCTATTTCAAATAATATAGATAAATCTGTTAAAGAAAAAGAAGAAACTAATAGTGATTTTTATAAAAAATTAGAAAAATCAGTTGATTTTGAAACTGCAAGAAATAAAATATTAAATATGGTAAATGGGAAAGTTATTCAAGATAAAGAAATAAAAGATTTTAATTATGAAGAATCAAAATAAAATTAAATCATGAAATATTAGTATTAAAAAAATAAATAAAATAAGTAGTAAATTATATAGAAAAAAAAATTTGAAAAAAAAAATAATTATATAAAAAAATTATTCATTTAATTTATATTTTCTTTCAAATTCATTTACAGACATTCCTCTTGTAATCATATTTTTTCCTTCACCTTTTTTTAATTTAGTATTATTATGTAAACTTTTTTGAGAATAAACATGACAAGATTTTAAAACTTTATTAGCAATAATATCAAATTGTGAATCTTTATAATAAATTTCACCATTTATTAAAACATTATTTTCATCAATTAATTTCTTTTTATTAATTTTCTCATCAACATCATTTTCTTTTTTTTTAAAAAAAGAATTTTTAGTTTCTGATAAAGAATGAGGAAATTCATTAGGAATTTTAAAAGCTAAATTAGATAAAATATTTAAAGCCGATTGTTCAAATTTTTCTTTATTTTTATGAGTTAAAGGATTTTTATTTTTTTCATATATAACATATTTTATTTCAGGTTCTTCTTCTTTAAAATGAGTTTTTTCAAAATAAAAAGGATCATTTAATCTTTTTTTTTTAATTTCTTTTATTTTTAATCTTTCTTTATTTCTTTTCTTTTCATCTTTTTTAGTAACAATTTTATTTTCTGCAATTTCTTCAGCTCCTTTAAAATGAGTTTTAATATGAAATTCTTTTAAAATTCTTTCTGCTTCAGAATTTAAATTTTTATTTCTAATCCAAGGTTTATATTCAAAATTTTTTGGAATAAAATAAACTTTTCCATCACCATAAATATGTTTTTTTACTTTATCTTCTTTTTTAACTTCTTGAACTAAATTTTGTGGTTTAATTTGATAAGATCTTTTATTATTTAATAATTCATCATCTTCATCTTCTTCATCATTTGAATCTAAATTTTCTTCTTTACCATTTAATAAAGAAACTTTTCTTATTACATCTTTTTTTTTCTCATATGAAAATAAACCAATATTCTTTAATTGTCTATTTAAAATTCCTCTTTCATCACCTCTAAAATATCTTCCATTTAAAGCATCATATACTCTTTCTAAATCTGTTCTTGGTTTAAATCTCATTTGTGGTTGAAGAATTACATCATTTTTTAATATGTATTTTAATTTGTCTGGTGATATTACAATTGATGCTTTTCTTATTAATTTATTTGGATTTTGAACATTAAAATTAAAAATGTCTTCTTTTTTCTCATTATTTAATTGTTTTTGTTCTGTGTTTTCAAATATGTTATATAGATATTTATTATTTTTTATTGCGTCTTTTATTCTGTCTGTTTCTGTTTTATATCCTTTAAATATAAATGGTTTTTTCATTTTTCCACTTCTTAAAAGTTCTTCTTTTGAATTTAATGCTTTACTTGTTAAGTCTCTTACTTTTATAATATGTTCTGGAAGTGTCATCTAATTATATTAATTTATTATATATTGTTATTTACATCTGTTATAAAATTTTTCACTCTAGTTTCATAATTTTCATACATTATTCCAATATTTTCTATAAATATTAATTATGTTTTTTATTGGATTATTTACTGTTAAATCTTTTTTTATATTTTTCTTCACTTTTTGCTATTCTTTTTTTCTCTTCTTCATCTTTTTTCTTTTTTTCTTCAATGTATAAATTATACATATTTCTATAATAAAATTTATATTTAAATTTTGACTTTAATATTATAATAATAATAATTAAAATAATGAAATAATAATAATAATAAAAAATTAAATAAATTATTACTAATCATAAATAATTATCTTTCAAAATGAAGAAAGGAAAACATGCTAATCAAAAGAATAAAAACGTATTAGGAAAATTAGAAAGAGCAGTAAATAGAAAAGCAAATCCACATTTTAATAAAAAATCTCAAGCAGAAAATTTTGATAAAGATATAATAAAAGAAAAAGAAAATAAAGGAAAATTAAAATCAAAAATAGAATCACAAGATGCAATAGAAGACTTTGGAAATTTAGCACAATTAGCAAATAAAAAATATGAAGTAATCCCAGAACAAATTGCATTACAAACAGTAAATACAATAAATATAGTTCCAATAAATCAATCAAATAATATTTTAATAACAAATACTTTAAAAAATGCTGATTTATCAATTAATAATCAAGAAATTCAATTTTTATCAATTCCAAAGAGACCAAAATGGAATAAAGAAATTAAAAAAGAAGAATTTGAAAAAATGGAAAAAGAATCTTTTTTAGCATGGAGAAAAAATTTAGCAGAAGAAGAAATGAAAAATATAAATATGACAATTACACCTTTTGAAAAAAATTTTGAAGTATGGAAACAATTATGGATTGTAGTAGATAAATGTCAAATTTTATTTCAAATTGTAGATGGTAGAAATCCTTTATATTTTCATTGTCCTGATTTAGATTCATATATTAAACAAGTAGATTCAAATAAAGAAAGTGTTTTAATTGTTAATAAAGCAGATTTAATGAGTGAAGAAATAAGAAAAAATTGGTCAGATTATTTTAAATCAAATAATATGAAATATATTTTTTTTAGTGCATTAGATGAATTAAATAAATTTGAAAATTCCGAAAATGAAACTGAAATAAAAGAAGAAGAAAAAAATGTTAAAGACGAATATAAAATATATAATAGAATAGATTTATTAAAATTTATAAAAAATGAAACTTCAAAATTAAAAATAGAAAATCAAAATATTCAAAATAAAAAAAATCCAAATACAAAATTAATAGGATTTATAGGATATCCAAATGTAGGTAAATCATCAATAATAAATGTATTAATGAAAAGAAAAAAAGTAGGAGTTGCAATGATGCCAGGTAAAACAAAACATTATCAAACATTATTTCTTCCTCAAGAATTATCATTATCAATAGAAGAAAAGGAAATTTGTTTAATGGATTGTCCTGGTTTAGTTTTTCCTTCATTTACTTCATCAAAAGCTGATATGTTAGTAAATGGAATTTTTCCAATTGATAAATTAACTGATTATCATAGTCCAATACATTTAATAATAAAAAGAATACCAAAAAAAATTTTAAGTAAATTATACTATAATTTAGATCTTCCTGATATTTATAGTGCAAAACAATTTTTACAAATTTTAGCAAATAAAAGAGGATTTTTTACTGGAAATGGTTTACCTGATGAAGCAAAAGCTGCAAAAATGGTTTTAAAAGATTATGTTAGTGGTAAATTATTATATTGTTATTTAAGACCTGATTATAATGAAGAAAAATTTGGTTTTATTTCACCTTATGGTAATATTCAATTAAGTAATGATGATATTGAAAATCATAAAATGATTGAAAATATTCCTGCTAATTTTGATGATAATTATGAAAAGTTATATATGGAAAATGAACAAATTTTAGAAAATAAAAAAGTTAAAGGTGATGATGTTGATGAATTATTTTTTAATAATCAATTTATTAAAGAAAATGCTAAAATTGAAAATGATAATAAACCTATTAGTAAAGAAATGAGAAGAGAATTAAAATTTGCTGTTAAAAGAGGTGATGTTGATTATGAAGATGTTGAAGATATTGTTACTGTTAAACAATATAATGATTTAATGGAAGAAATTGCTAAAAATAAAGGAAAAGAAAAATTAGGGAAAGGTATTATTAAAACTCAGGCTATTAATTTTTAAATAAAACAAATATTATATATTTTTTTAATTATGAATTTTTATATTTGAAATTTTAATATTATAATATTTTAAAAAAAAAATATAATTAAAATAAAATGATATTATTTAGAAAATGATTAATTAATCATTAATTTAATTTTAAAAAAAAGTAAAAAAAATAAATTATTTAAACATTCATAAAAATCTAAATCTTCTATTTAATCACTAAAAATATATTTTTATACATATTTTTCTAGAGTAATAAATTAATAAAGAAATTATATTAATTCAGGGAATATTATAGTAGATTTTTATATTAGTATTGGATTATTACTTTTCTATTTTTAATAAATTTTTTGAATTAGTTTTTTTAAATTTTTTATTTGGAAATTATTAATTTTTTTTTTTGGAAATAATTTTCTACATTTTTTATTTTTGAATTATAAATGAAAAAGGGAATTTTTATAAATTTTATTAAATAATTTTTAATTTGAGGTAATTATTATCAATGAATAAATTATAATTATTTGAGGATTTAATAAAGATATAATATTTTAATATTAAAAAGAATTATATAAAAATTAATTAATATATAAATACTATTGAATAAAATAGAATAATAATTGAATTTAATAATAAAAAGTTATCTATTCAAATTTAATTAAAATTTTAAAAAAAAATCAATATTTATAATCAATAATATAATATATTGTTATTCATATTTTTATAAAATAAAAATTTAAAACAATATTGTATACTGATTAAAAATATATATAATAAAAAAAAAAAGTTATTTCAAAAATGAATTTCATTACACAATTAGATTATTTTTCTCAAAAAATAGCTTTAACAATAAATAATAAAGGTGATAAAGTATTTAAAACTTTTTTAGGAGGAATAATAACTATATCATCATTTTTTATATCCCTTATTTGTGGAGCATATTTTTTAATTAGATTATTCAAAGGAAAAGATATTACAATAATATATTCAACAGAAATGAATCCATTTGTAAATATAACAAATTCTCATCAACTTCCTTTTTTATTAAGATTATCAGATACGAATTCTTTTCCTTATGAAAATGATGAAAAAATATATTATATTACAAGTAGTATTTGGTTTGGTGGTTCAAATGATTCTTCTTTAATTGGAACTGCTTCTCAATATTCTCAAAAACTTAATATTAGTAAATGTGATATAAATGTTCATTTTAGTGATGAATATAAATCATATTTTCAAAATTTTAAAAATTTAAATACTTATTATTGTATTAATCCTAGAAATTATTCCCAAACTATTTATGGTTTATATGGAAATTCTTATCCTTTTTCTTATTATTCTTTTACTTTAAGATTTTGCTTAAATACAACTGAAAATAATAATTCTTGTTATTCTATTAGTGATATTAAAAATTATATTAAATCACCTTATTTAGATGTTATTTTTATAGATTATAATATTGATTCATTAAATCATAATGATGTTAAAAAAATTGATTTAAGAAAAGAAAGATATGAATTATCAATTTTATTATATAAAAGAATTTGGTTATATTTTGAAAATATAAAATATATTACTGATAAAGGATATATTTTTACTAGTAAACAAAAAGAAAATTTTTTTAGATATCATTCAGTAAGAATTGATCCTAGTTTATTAGAAGGGGAAAAAAGTTATTTTTCAACTTTAACAATATTAAATAGTATAAATACATCTATTTATTATAAAGAATATAAAAAATTTCAAGATTATATTGCAATAATTGGAGGATTAGTTAAAATTGTTACTTTAGTAGGTACTTTTTTAAATTATTTTTATTCTATGAATACATATTATTTAAAAATAATTAATGATTTTATAATTGAAAATAAAATTGTAGAAAAAAATAATAAAAAACAATATTTACATCAAAATTCTTCAATGGTAATTTTTCCAAAATTTAAAAACAATTTTAATAATGAGATATCAAAAAATGATTCAGGAATTAATCATAATTTCACTAATAATATACATTTAGTAAAAATAGAATCTTTTCTTAAAATTAATTCATCAATATCAAATAAAATTTTTCCAATTCAATTTTCAAATAAAGAAACAAAAGATATATTTTTATTTTATAAAGAACTAGTAAATCAACGTTTAAATATTATAAATATATTAAAAAAATTAGAAGTAATACAAATTCCAGATCTTAAAAAGTGTTTTTCAAATAATACAAATAGGAATTTAAAATTAATAAATACACAATATAATAATTATACAAATGAAAATTAATTTTTAATTTACTATATAAAAATAAATTAATTATATAATAATAATGAATAAAAAGAACTCAAAAAGAAACATTTTAAAAAATTTTTAATTCTTTATCCAAAAAAATTTAATCACTCCATAATTTAATTAAATAATCTTTTCCACCAGAAGCAATAGTACCATCTTTTAATTCAACAAAAGAATAAATAGAATTTTCATGAGCTTTTTCTTTTTCAACAACTTTAATTAAATTTCCACTTTCATATCTATATTTAACTAAACAATTATTTCCAGATTTATCTTCAATAGAACATATTAATAAATCATCTAATCCTTTATTAATAGACCAAATTACTTTAGATAAAAAAATATTTTTTATAATTTGATGAGTTGATATTTTAATAAAATAAAAACCTTTTGATTGTCCTCCTCCAACACATAAAATATCATCTTCTAATAAAGTTAAAGTTTTTAATGGCCAAGGTGTTTTAATATTATCAATTGATGTTATAAATGAATAATTATTTAAATTCCAAAATTTTAAACATTCATCTTGACATGATGAAGTAACAAATTCTTTTTCATTTAATTTTAATATATTACAATTTGAATTTTTATTCTGAAATATTATTGATGTAATATATTCAAATTTATTATTTTTATTTAATATCCATATTTTCATTGATTTATCTTTTGAAATTGAAATTAATTCATTTTCTTTTATTTCAATAATTTTATAAACATCACTATAATGTCCAATTAATGTTTGATCAATTTGATAAGAATCATCTCCAATTAATTTTATTAATTTCATTGTATGATCTGCTGAACATGTTATAATTCTACCATCACGTAATTGAGTAAATGAATTAATTCTTTTTGAATGTTCTTTAATTGATAATTGAACTTCAAATGTATTTTCTTTATAAATTTTTAATGATTTATCATCTGAACAAGATACCAATTTTCCATTTTTTAATTTATCTAAATAATTTATTATATCAAAATGATATTTTAATGTTTTGAAATTACTTGTTAAATTATTTGAATGAATATTTTGAAGAAGTGTTATACATTTTTTTCCTTCTTTAAATATTTTGTCATAATATTGTATTGAATTTGAACTTATTTTTTTTAAATTTTCAATAACATAATAATTTAAATTCTTTAATCTTTCTTCATATTTATATGTATTTAATAAAATTTTAATAAAACTAACTTCTAAAGTACTAATTTCTTTTAAATTATCAATAATTTCCATAAGATTTCTTTTTATATTATCAATATCTTTAATTTGATTTTCTAAATCATTTATATCTTTTTCTAACTTTTTTTTATCACTTTCTTTAAAATTAAGTTTAGGTAATTCAATTAAATTATGACAATCATGTTCACTTTTACAATAAGCACAAATATTTTTTTTACAATCATAACAATACCAAACATAAGTATTAGAATGAATTTTACATAATGTATCATATCTTTTAAAATCAATAATACTGTGTTTTTCACCATTTGGATGTTTATTTATTTGACAAGAATTACATAAAAATTTTGAACAAGTTAAACAATATAAAAAATCAACTTTAACTTGTTTTTGATTTTTACCACATTCTTTACATTTTTCATTAGAAAGAGAAAATTTATTATATTTATTTAAATATTCTTTTAAAGTTATAAATCCATTATGACCATTTTCACATTCATAATAAATTGTTGGAACTCTTTTTCTATAATTTAATTTGAGTAAACATATTAAATTACATTGCAAACATCTTGGAATATCATCTTGACTGAAAGTTTTTATTGTTGAATATGCTCCATTTTCACTTCTTTTTTGTTTCATAATATTATATATATTAGGAAAATATATTTTAAATAAAATAATTAAAAAATATCAATTAAATCAAAAATATTTTTTTTTCATTTTAAATGTTTAATTGAGTTTTAGTTTTATTTTAATAATAAAAATGCATTATTTATGCAAATTAAAATTAATGTTTTTAAAATAACAAAAGAACCGTTAAATAATTTAAAATAATAATAAAAATAATTTAATTTTAATTTATATTATAATTTTCTGGATTTTCAGGAAGATAATCATAATTATCTTCTAATTCATTAGCTCTGATTTTCCTTGGTTTATATAAAACATATTTTGTTAAAAAAGCACTTAAAATGATACAAACTCCAATTAAAATGAAAATAATAATATAAACAAAAGTATTTTTTTTATCATCATTTTTATTAATATTATAAAAACCTATAATCTTTCTATCTTGATCAAATATTATAAAATATTTTCTTAAAAATGGTTCTCCCATTTTAAAATCTTCATAAAAAACAGTATCAAAAACTATTAAAAAATAATATTTATCTCCTTCTTTTTTAAATAAATCATTATAACTTAAAACAAAACTATAATTCAATTGTTTAGAATAAAAAGAAAAATTACCAAATTTTTCTACATTACATTTTTCATTACAAACAATAAAAGTATATGCTTTATTAATAATAACTTCTTTACAAATATTTTGTTCATATAAATCTTTAAAAAAATATTGTTCAATTATTTTTTTAAAACTCCTATTTCCAAGAATACCACTAAAAGAAGCATTAAAATCAATACTCTTCATTTTATATTTGTTACCAAAAATTTCATAATTCTCAAAATTAACTTGAAAAACAGGATTTCCAATATTATTATAACTAGCTGACATATAAAGAAAATCATTTTCTTTATATTTTTTTGTATTAAATTGATGTGGATAACTTCCAATATATAATTTACCTTCACTATTATTTTTTTCATTAAAAGTTAAAAAAAATGCATATGAATTAATTATATTTCTATCTTTCATTTGATAAACAAAATTTTCATATTTAATATCAACATGTGATTTAAAATTTAAACCAATTCCACCATATGGAATTTTTAAATTTGGTTTTTCTTCTTTTATTGGAATCATAAATGATGATTCTTCTATTTTAATTTCTTTATCATTATCATTTTTTAATATTATTGTTTCATTTGATTCTAAACCTTCACTAAAATATTCTGAGAATACTCTTTTTTTTATTTTATTTATTAATTTATATGATGAAGATAAATTTTTATTATATATTCCTGATTTTTCCTTTTCTAAAATAAAAAAAGAATGCTTTTCAAAATTAATATTTAATGGGACTTTTTGTGGTGGAGTTCCTATTGAAATATAACTTATAAAATCATTATTATAAAAATAATCATAAAGCATACTTTCATTTATATTTGCTAAATTAAATTTTTTTTCAAAATTAAATACTATTACAGATTTTGTTTTATTTAAAAATGATATAAATATAAAAATGAACATTAATACATTTAAATACATTATATAATTTTTTATTTTAGGTTTTATGTTTTATAAAATATTTAAAATTTTATAATGATTTTAGTTTATTATTTATGATATTTTTTTCCAAAAAAAAAATAAAACATTTATAAAAAACTATTAAATTAAAATGGAAAAAAATATAAAATAATTAAAAATATTATTCCATAAAATAAATCTATTAATAAATCTTTTTTAAATAATTGTTTTATTATTCTAAATTAGAAAAAACAAATTTAATTAATTTAATTCTCATCAATAATTTACAATTTAAATATAATAATAAATATCCTAAGAAATAACATGTTGACTTTTAAGAAACTTTCTAAAATTAATTATCTGAATACATCCAATAACAAAAGTAATAATAAGTTGAGCATAAGCAATATATTTATACCATTTAGTATAAGAAATAGTTTCAATAGATGAAATATTTTCTAATTCTAATTCACTATTTTGAGCTTGAATAATATTATTAGATAAATCTTCAATAAAATAAGTTTTATTTCTAACTTCATAAACATCTTCAAATAAAAGTGCATCATCTAAATTAACTTCTTCCATATTATCACTTGTAATTTTGATATTAACAAAAATATCTTCAGTAGGAGAATTTGATCCTTGATATCTTGCTCTTTGAATACAAATATGAAATAATCCACTTTCAACTGAAGAAAATGCTGCTTTTCCTTTATAATTATTAACAAATGCTTCATATACAATTTCTTTATTTTTTTCAACTGTTAATCTTATATGTTTTAATATTGTTGTTACATTTTGTCTTGATGGAGTAAATATTTTCCATTTTATAAATACTGGACTATCTATAAAAAATTCATCTATAAAACAAACTGGTTCTACTACACCTAATTTAAATAAAAGTGCTGGGGATACTTCATAAAATAAAAATAATAAAGGAATTAGAAGTAGGAATTTCATATTTTATGATATGATTTTTTTTTTTTGATTTTTCAAATAAATTAATTAAAATATAATATTTATTTTTTTTAAAATAATAATAATTAAAAAGTGAATAATAAAAATTAACTAATTGATTTAATTAAATAAATGGGTTGTTTTCAAGTTAAAAATTCAAATGATTTCATAAATGAATTTAATCATAAAAATATTGAAATTGAAATATATAAATTTTCTAAAAATGCATTAGAACAACATAATAAATATAGAAAAGAACATAATACAGAACCATTAGAATTAGATAATGATTTACAAATACATGCACAAAAACATGCAGAAAAAATAGCAAATGAAGGAAAAGAATTTCATTCAAATTGTAAATTAAAAAATGGAGAAATAATTGGTGAAAATATTTATTCAAATGCAACTTTATTTACAGGTAAAGAAATGACAGATAATTTTTATAATGATATTGAATATTATAATTTTAATAATCCAAAAGATTTTATAAATGCATCGAGATTTACTCAATTAATTTGGGTAAATACAAAAAAAGTTGGTTTCGGTATTGCTTTAAGTCAAAAAAATGGAAAAATTTATTCGGTTGCAAATTATTATCCTTCTGGAAATTGTATTGGTGAATATGAAGGTAATGTTAATAGAAAAAATATTAAAAGTTAAAATTTTTATAATATTTATTATTTTATATAATAAATAATGTAGATTAATAAGTTAATTTTGAATATTATGAAATTAATAATAATAATATTTAATGGTAGATATTAAAATATTTTAAATTAATATTTAAATTTATTTTTATAAAAAAATTATATATTTATCATTATTAATGAAAAAAATAATAATAAAAAAAAATAGAATTTTATTAAATTAATCAATATCACTTGGTAAATCATCTTCATTTATATCATCCGATTCTTCATCTGAAAAATTTAAATCTTCTGAATTAATTGAAACTTTACTAACTTCACTACTTATTGTTAAACAATTTATATTTGTGTGTTTTAAATTACTTTTATTTAATGATTTACCTTTATTTTTCTTTTTTATATTATTTTTACTTTTAATTTTTTTTTTACTTTGACTTCTACTTTTTGTTTTACTTTTATTTTTTAATTTATCTTTGCTTTTATTTTGTGTTGATTTGGATAAACTGTTATTTTTAGTTTTTATATTAGATAATTTTTTTTCATATTTTTTTCTTGTTATTGAACCTCTTAATACTTTTTGAATTAAAATTGTTTTTTTTTCAAAATCATGATTTTTATTATTCCCTTTAATATTCAAATTATTCTTTATTTTGTTTTCATGATTATTATTTAATAATTTATTTTTAACTTCATTAAAATTTTTAATCCTTAAATTATTTTTACTTTTTGTAATTTCAATATAATTTTTATTAATGTTTTTATTTATTTGATTATTATATAAATTCAGATACCTATTAATTTTTCTATTTTCAAGATTTGGTGTTTTATTTACATTATCAATTTTATTTGTTCTTATTTTAATTGGTGTTCTATTATTTTTACTATCAATTTTAGGTAATAATAATTTTTTTTTAATTTCACTAGTTGTTGGTCTATTTAAACTGTTTTTTATTTCACAATAACTATTACAATTATTTAATTTATATTTATTTATATTAATTTGAGATTTAATTGAATTTATTGACTTTGTTCTTGAAAAATTATTTTTTTGACTCTTGTTTCTTGATAAATTTATCTTTCTATGATGAATTTTTATAATATTTTTCTCCATGAATTTTTATTAATTTTTTTGTGAATAAATATAAAATATATGAAAAAAGTAAAAAATGAAAATATAATAATTATATTATTTTAAAATACTATTATAATATACAAATAAATAATAATTGATTTTAAATAAAATAACTAAATATATTATCAAATAATATTTATTTAGATATTTGAGGGTGGAGGTGGATAATTATTCTATAAATTATTATTATTCAAATTTTCATTATTATTTCCATTATTTGGATTATATTGTCCTGAAAAAGGTGTATATATATTGTTTTGATTATTTATATTATTATCATTTACTGAAGTAAGAATGCTAGTAACATGAGCTTTTGATGTTTCACAATTTTCATTAGAAACATTATTCGGTTTATATACAATTTCTAAATCATCTTCCTTATTTTTTTCACTTACCAAACCATTTTTAAAATCTGAATTCCATTGTTTTTTAAATCTACACTCACCTATTTTTTTAGAAATTTCAATAAATACAATTCCTATTAAAAATAATATAGCAATAGAAGAACAAACAATCATAACAACATTTATAGTAATATTTTTTCCAATAACTTTTTTTAATTCTCTAATTAAAGAATTTGTTATTGAATCACCACAATAAAATGTAATGTCAATACTAAATAAATAAATTAAGGACTTTAAATTAAATATAAATAGAACAATATGAATAATAGTTAAAACCATTAAAACTGCTAAACTAACATTATCTGTATGAGTAAATATTGATATAAATAAAATTCCTATAAAGAAAAAAATTTTTAATATTTGAGTATTTCCTGCTATTACAGCTATAGCAAGCAATAAAATAGTGGTAAATATAATTATTCCTAAAATTATTAAATTTAATTGAATATAATATTTTGTATTTGATTGTTTCTCTTTTAAATTAATGAAATATTCAAAAGAATATTTATTTTTTTCCATACATATTTTATTAATACCTAAAAATGTTCTTTTATATAAATAAATTATATCATTTCTTAATATTTGAGTATCATAAAGAGGTAAATGCTGAATTGAATTCAATACACCATTGTCATAATATAATTCATATTTATTTATACTATCAATTTCAATATATCTACTATCATAAATTTTAGATTTAATTGAAGTTTTACAATTACTAGAACTTTGTTCTAAAAAATAATAATATTTCCAATTATATTCTCCAGGTTCAATACATGGTTGATTATGTTCATTTAATTTTAATTTTGTTATAATATGATTTTTATTATTTTTATTTGTATAATGAAGATATTTATTATGTTTTAAAGGAATAGTAATATAATCTTTTGGTCCTTCTTCTTCTTTATTAATAATTAAATCATTTATTGGACATTCTTCATTAATTTTAATACATAATTTTTGATCTAATGTATCTAAATAACCACATGATTTAAATCCATTAGCACATTCTTCATTTTTTGAAACAGAATTTTCTAAATAATATTTATATTTAGAAACATTTTTTCCTTCATTAATACAAAATGAAAATCCTTCATATTTAATAAAATTTATTGCAGGTATTCTATCATAATTTATACATTTTGCTCTTGTTTCATTATAACCACAAGCACCTCTAGTAAATTTATTTGGATGTGAAATATCTTTATCATATATACCTCTACAATCACATCCTGCCCTAGTTCCTGCCCAATATCCTAATACTAAAGGATTATTACAATTTGAATTTAATGAATAAATTGGAATTCCTTTGAAATTTTCATTCATTTCTCTAAAGAATGATATTGATAATGTTGTTGATGCTAAATATATAATGGAACATATGAAAATTATTAGAAAAGATATCAAATCTATTATTATAGATAAAATTAAAAATGAATCATTCATTGATTTTTTATATATTTTTTTTAAATGATTTTATTTTAAATAAAGAATAATAAAATTAATAATTAAAATTAATTAAATTAAATATATTAAATAATTATAATATTATATTAATAATATATTTATTTCTATTTATTCTCATATATATATATAAATTAAGTAATTAAAATAATAATTAATAATGTCTATTCCTGAAAAAGCCAAAATATCAACAATTAAAATGAATATTATTTCCAAAATAAATCAGAAATTCTCAAATAATATAATATTATATGAAAATAATTTATTAATATTCTCTCAAAATTTGACTCTTTATAGTTTAAAAACATTTGAAATAATATCACAATTAGAATTTCCTGAACGTATATATGCAAATAAAATTGAAATAACTCCTCAAAATACAATATTAATATTATCTGGAACTACTCTTTCTTCATGGCAATTAGATTTAAATAATAATAAATTAAAACATCTTTTTTCAATTAAAAATGTATATTCTTTTACTCAAAATAAAATAAAAAATGAAATAATATTATTGATAAAAAGCAAATTTTTATGTAAACTTGATTATTTAGGAAAAATATTATTTTCTCAAATAGAAAATTTATTAATTGAATATGAATATAAAATTAAAAAGAAATCAAATGAAAATGATGATATAAATATTGATGAACATTCATTTAATGAATTAGAACATATAACAATAGTTTTTGAATCTTTTAATAATTATAATCATATTTTTTATCTTAATGGATTTTCTTTTTCTTCAGATGATCCTTATGAACCATATGAATATAATGAAAATTATATTACTATTTATAATATTGATAATTTAGAAAAAATTTATGATTCAAATTTTGAAACTAATTCAGCATATTGTTTTAAAAAAATATCTGAAAAATATTTTTGTGATGAAAATACAATATATTATTTTGATTTTAATAAAAAAGAAATAATAGAAAATTATTTATTAGATAAAATGTATGATATTTTATATTTAAATAAAAATAATTTTTTATTTTATACTCAGGAAAAATCTTTATTTATTGTAGATTCTAATTCTTTAGAAATAAGAGAAAAAATTGATATAAAGTTAGATGAAAATGAAAAATTAGAATCTTTAATTTTATATAATAATGATAATATAAAAAATATAAAATTTATAGGTAAAATTTTTTCATTTCATCCATATTCAAATAATATTATAATTGGAGAATTGATTTAAAATATATATAAATGAGAAAAATAAATTATAAATTATTATAAATTAAATAATTAATTAATAAAAATATTTATTCTTAGAAGAATTTTTTAATAAATTATAAAATAAATAATTCATTAAATTTTATTATTATATAATTTTTAAAAAATTGAATAAATATAAAAACCACTTATTCTTTTATATATTTAACTAATTTAATTAAAAACTTCCTCCTCCATTATAATCAACATCTACATTATAAATTTGAGATTTTTTAGAATTTGAAAACAAATGTTTTTTATTTGAAATAGGTTTTAATAAATTTATTTTCGTTTTTATAATCTCCAGAAGCAATTACTTCAACTAGAAGAAATTAATTACTTAAAATCCAATTGAATCAATAACTAAAATTATATAAATATGAATTATATTAAATTGTTCTTTTAATGTATTTATTAAATTATTTGTATAATCATCCCACAATCACAATTTAATTTTTATAATTTTTTAATATTAAAAATACTTTAAATTAAAATTAAAATTTGAGTAATAATAATACCAAGTTTTAAAAAAATTAATTTTTTTCACACGATTTAAATATTTTTGATGTTAAAACTCCTAAAAATAAAATAATATTTAGAATTTTATTATCTATTAAAGTTACTCAATATGTTTAAATTCCAAAAATGCATAAACCAAAAATAACTAAAATTAAAATATGTAAATATTTAATATATTTTAAATCAGAGTTT
>JAJMZS010000554.1:0-24131 GCA_023807205.1 Isotricha prostoma | reverse complement strand
TTAACTTCTTTACTTTTACTATCTTTAAAAAACATATCATCAATCATTTTTTTATATTCTTCATTTTCACTAAATTTTAAATGATCACCTAAAACAGTTTCAACAAAATATTTATAACATTCTAAAAATAAATAAACAATTTTATAAGCCATATATTTATATTTAGCAGAAAAAACAGGAGTAAAATATAAAACTTTATATAAACTATAAGCACTAGGAATAACAATAACATCTAAAAAATATTTAACAAACATTTGTGGTTTTTTTTTATAATAAGTATTCAAATATAATTTACTAATTCTTTTAAATTTACTTAAATTAACATAAATTGGATCTAATCCTAAACTTAGTTCTCCAATTTTTAATACTTTTAAAAAAGAAAAAGCCTTATCAGCCATTCCTAATTCTTTTTTTTTTTCTACTACATGAAAAGGAGAAACTTTACCAAAAAGTCCACCTACAATTTCTTGTGATTCATCTTTTTTTCTTGGACTTAATAATTCATCTCTATTAGTAGCAATAACTTTACCATTTAAATTATTATCAGGTAATTCTACCATAATATCCATATTTGAATTACTCATTTTTAATAAGAGATTAAATGGTGATACTACAAAATAACGTGAATATACCATTGAAATTATTCTTCTTTCATTTGGTTCCATTGAATTAATTTTTTCTTCTAATATTCTTTTCATATCATATTTTTGAATATTATCTGATAATATGTAAAAATGATAATCTCCTAATTTTAATACTAATTTATATATTGTGTGAATAAAGTCTTTTTCATCTTTTTTTATTTTTTTTGGATTATTATCTTCTTCTTGAATTAAACTCTCATCAAATGATGATATGTATTTTCCCCATATTCTATAATAATATTTATCCGTTAATAAAGAGTTTAGTAAATTTAATATTATTGTGTTTAGTTTTAAATATGTTTTTTTTGTTACTATTGATAAACATTTTGATAAACTTTTTAATATTGGAATTATTCCCTTTGCCCCATCTACTAAGTTTGGATTGTCAAAATTATTTAAAATTTCTTTTTTTAATAATTCTACATAATTTTTATATATTTCTGATAATGTATTTGCATATGTTATTGAATTTATTTTTATATTTTTTCTTTTTAAATTGTATATTATTTTTAAATAAAAACTTAATTCTAATTTTTTTAATTCTTTATTTTCAGAATTCAAAAATAATTCAATTGATTTTCTTGTAAAAAATAAAGGAAGAAGTAAAGCATTATTTAAAGATAATTGTTCTAAAACATCAAAAATATTTTGATTTAAAGTTAATAATTCATTTTCAGTTAAATGAGTAGTAAGATAAGGATTATTATTAAAAATATTATAAAAAGAATAAATTAAATCAAAAAACCCAATTTTAAAAATATAAAGTTGCATATTATTAATATTTAAATTTTGATTATCAAATTCACTTTTAATTAATTCTTTAATATTAATTAATTCCTTATTAACTTTTTCTAAAAGTTCCTTTGCTTTAATAAGAGAATTAAAATATCTTTCTCTTAAATCTTCTAAATTATTATATAATCTTTCAATATCAATTTTATTTCCTTGATTTTGAAAAATTTTTCTAATATTAATAAGAGCCAAAGGTAACATTAAATTATTTAAATCAAAAATAGTAAAATTATCATCTTTACTTTCAATAAAACATTCCAAAGCTTCAATATAATAATCTTTCTCACTAATAATCCAATCATAAATTTGCCATCTTTCAAATTCAGGTTCTTTATCTTTAGTTTCTCTTTTATAAGCAAAAAGAGTATAAATTAATTTTTTTTGTATTTCATCATCTTGAAATGCAAATTTTGAATCTAAAAATGAATTTTTTAAAGTAAATTCTTCATTTTGATTTGGAATTATTTCTTCTTCTAATTCAATAAATTGTTCACTTGATGATGCATAATGATGAGAACGATTTGAGAAAAAATTTTTAAATGCTGCAATATCAATTTTATTCTTTTTTTCAACTTCTGTATTTGCATCTTGTAATTCTCCTTCTATTTTATTTTCTTCAGGACAAATTACTTCTCTATAAAATATTTCATCATTTAAATAAATAAAAATAATCTTTGTAAATAATTCCATTTTTGATTTTATTATTTTTTGATATGGTTTTTTTGTACTTGATATTTCTATTAATTTATTAAAGTATTCTACAATAACTTCATTTAAAAAATTAACATCTCCTTTTTGAGTATATCTTACTGATGACAAATCAATTAATATATTAAGAACTTCAATTATTAAAGATATTAATTTTGCATCTTGTAAATTATATTCTATTAAATTATCATTATATCTTACAATTGTATCATATATATTTTTAAATAATGTTATAAAATCTTCTTTGTTAATTTTTAATTTTTCTAAAACTTCATTAAAATCTAATCTTGATATTAATCTTAAAATTGGAGTTGAATTTTCAACATCTGATAATAAATCATATTTTTTTATTATTCCAGTTACTGGTTCTAAAAAATATATTCTAAAAAACATTAAACTATCTGTTTTTGTTTCTATTAAAAAAGTATCATTTTTAAAATCAGTTGGTAAATTTTTTGTAATTTCTGGAAAAATTGCATTAATAAAATTAAAATTAAAACATTTTAAAATTTCATTATTATTTAAATAAACAATTTCATCATGAAAAGCTTTAGTAAAACTTTTTAACAATCTCATAGAATTTTTATATGATTTAGTAATTAAATCTTTATGTTCTTTTTCAGAAATAATTTTATTCCCATAAGCTTCTAAAAGAATATTATGTAAATCTTTAATAGGTTTAATAAACTTTTCCTGCATATCATTTCTATAAACAATATTACCTGGAATTTGATATAAATCACAATTTTTATTTAAACTTTTCTCATTTAAAATATTTTCTAAACAAAAAGCATTTTCTGCAATAGAACTATGATTTTTTTTATTAGAACAAGCACAAATTGGATGAACTAAACCAAATTTTTTACTATCAACAACAATATAATCTTTTTTTTGTTCACCTAAACAATTTCCAAAACAAAAAAGACAATAATACATATGAGTATTAGGATCCATATAATAAGTATCAACATTAGAAAAATATAATATTTCATTAACATTACATTGAATATCATTTTTAGAAGTTGAAATTTTATTTTCTTTTTCAATTGTATTTGTTTTATGTGAATGTTCAGCACATGAACAAAATACTTCTGTTATATTTGAAGTCTTTTCTAATAAAACTTTTGCATCTCCAGAATGACCTTTATGACAATTCATTATACATTCACTACATATATTTTCTCCCATTTTTGGACATAGAAAACATGAACATGTGTAATATGTTACTTGAGAGTTTAATATGTTTTTTTTATTCATTATACAAGGGATTTTTGTTGATGGGTCGTTTGATATTTTTAAACTTGATAATTCTAATAAAATATCTGATATGTTACGATCTTGGGGAAATGGACTTTTTTGAGGAGGATTTATGTCTTCTATGTCATCGTCGATTAATTGATCAAATTTTTCATCCATTTTTTAATGCTTTTTTTTTAAATTAAAATTTGTCATTTTAGGATTTTATTTTTTTTTTTTTTAAAAAAAATATGATTAGTTAGTTTTTTAATTTTAATATAAGATATTTTTTTATGATTTTATTGAATAATATTATTAATCTCATATGAATTAATATTTATATTAGTAATTTTTTTAAATCTTTCTAATTATTTTTACTTCTTAAAATTTCAATTATTTGAAAATTAAGAAATTTTATCTCCTAAATATTTTTACTACATAAAATCATTATCTTTATTATATTATTATATTATTATTTTGTAAATTTAATCTTTCGAATATAAGACTCATTTTCAAATAATTGTTATTATGAATTGAATGAAAACTAAAAAATTAATATATACACTTTAATATTTATAAATTGAAAAAAATAAACTTTTTTGATTGGCTACTGTAATCAAAAAAAAAAACCGATTTATCTTTATAATTTGTTAATAATATTTTTATATATTGCCATTCAAATGTATATTCTCATTATTAACATGATGTTATTTATTCATTTTAAATTATCATTATTTCCCAAGTGTTTGTTTATTTATTATCAATTATTTGTCTTTAAAATTTCCATTTATTTAATAAAATAAAATTCAATAAAAAAATTTAAAATAATTTTCTTTTTTAAAATATTTTTATTATTTATACTTTCAATTTTAAAAAAATAATATATCATTTTTTTATATTTTTGAATCCCTTTTCCATTGATTGTGATATCTTTTAATTTTTCTTGAATAAAAAAGCAAAATAATATATTAAAATTTTATATCATCACAATAGCGCTATCATTAATAAATAATTAATTAATTAAATATCTAAAAAGAATTTTAATAAATATTTATTTATAAAGTTTTTTCTAAATTCGATGTCTTAGAACTAAACAATCAACAATAAACAAAATTAACATTAATAAATTAAATTTCTAAATAGAATATAATAATATAATAATTATGAACTTAATATAAAATCAAGATGGAAAAAAGGCAAAATTCCTCTTAAGCTCATTAAATCATATTTTTTATATAATTTAATGACAGAGACAATTTTTGCCAAAACTAAATTTGACATAAATAACTTTTCACAAAATGATTGGACAGAAAAACAATATGATCAATTAAAAAACCAAATAATTGCATATAAATACCTTTTACAAAACATGACAGTTCCTTTAGAAGTAGTAAATAATATTAGAAACTTTTCTCCTGAAGAATGGGAACTTTCAAGAGAAAGACAAATTGAAAGAATTCATAATATTTATAAAGAAAAATTTGAAAATCAAGATTTTTCAATGAAAGAACTTGGAATGTATTTTAAACAAAAAAATAAAGAAATGGAAAGACATACAATCCTTACTCCTGAAAAAAATTTTAGATCTGAAAATGATTATACTGCTGAAAATGAAATTGAATGTAGAAAAAATAAATTAGAAAATTATTTAAAACATATAAATGAAACAGAAGAAAATTCGATTATGTTAGAAAAATTAAAAAAGGAGCTTCAATTATTAAAAATTTATTCTATTCAGAAAAAAACAAAAAAAGAAATCATACTTGAATATATGCAAGATACAGAGAAATGTAATGGTAATAATATTTCTGATTCAGTTCTTTATAGAATGTTACTTGATAGAAAAGCTTATAAAAAACCAACAATGAGAAAAGAAAAAAAATATAATGATAAATTTGAAATTGAATTAAGAAAAGGATATGATATTCGTAAAAAAGACAAACAAAAAGAATTTTTAAATAATATTATAAACAAATATAAAGACTTTAATGAATTTTTAAAAAATAAAAAACAAATATTGAAAAGAAGAGCAATACAATGTAAACAAAATATAGAAAGTTTAGAAACAAAAGAACAAAGAGAAAGAGAAAAAAAAGAAAAAGAACGTATAAGTTATTTAAAACAAAATAACATGGATGAATATTTAAAATTAGTAAAAGATGCAAAAGATGCAAGATTAGAAGAATTTATAGATCAAACATCCCAATTTTTAAAAGAAATAGGAGGTAAAATTCAAATACAAAAAGGTGACATTGCATCAATAAACAATAATAATAATAACATAGAAAATGAAAAAATGGAAATAGAAACAAAAGAAATAAACTCAAATAAATATAGTAGTAAAAATTATTATTTATCAGCACATTCTCAAATGGAAGAAATAAAATCTCAACCTCAAATGTTAAAATTTGGTAAATTAAAATCATATCAAATAACAGGACTTCAATGGTTAGTATCATTATATGTAAATAATTTAAATGGTATTTTAGCAGATGAAATGGGATTAGGTAAAACAATACAAACAATAGCATTATTATGTTATATAATGGAATCAAAATTAAATGAAGGTCCATTTTTAATAATTGCACCTTTAGCAACAATTTCAAATTGGATGATTGAATTTAATAGATGGGCTCCTGATATTAAAGTTGCTGTTTATAAAGGTGCTCCTACTTATAGAAGACAATTATCTTATCAAATTAAAAATGAGAAACATAAATTTAATGTTGTTTTAACTACTTATGAATATATTATGAAAGATAAATATACTTTAAATAAAATTACTTGGCAATATATTATTGTTGATGAAGGTCATAGAATGAAAAATTATAAATCAAAATTTACACAAACTCTAGGAACTCAATTTAATTCTGTTTATCGTTTATTGTTAACTGGTACTCCTTTACAAAATAATTTAAGTGAATTATGGGCTTTGTTAAATTTTTTATTACCTAAAATATTTAATTCTTGTGATGATTTTGAAAAATGGTTTAATCAACCTTTTAGTAGTAGACTACCAGGAGAAAGAAATGCAGTTTTAACTGAAGAACAAGAATTACTTATTATTAATAGACTTCATACTGTTTTAAGACCATTTTTATTAAGAAGAGAAAAAAAAGATGTTGAAAAGGAACTTCCTTCAAAAACAGAATATGTTATTAAATTAGGTTTATCATCTTGGCAAAAAGTAGTTTATGGACAAATTAAAAATCAAGGTCTTTTAGCAGAAGATCCAACAACAGGAAGAATGGGTAAAAAAGCTTTAATGAATACAATGATGCAATTAAGAAAAATATGTAATCATCCATATTTATTTTTAAATTATAATAATGAATTATTTGAAAAAATAACAGATTGGATTTATAAAAGTTCAGGTAAATTTGAATTTTTAGATAGAATAATACCAAAATTATTAATGTTTAATCACAAAATATTAATTTTTTCTCAAATGACACATTTAATGGATATTTTACAATATTATTTTACATATAAAGGTATTAAATCATTAAGATTAGATGGTACTACAAAAGCTGATGATAGAGGACATCAAATTCAATTATTTTCAAATGATAATTCAGAATATAAAATATTTATTTTATCAACTCGTGCAGGTGGTCTTGGATTAAATTTACAAGCTGCAGACACAGTAGTAATTTTTGACTCAGATTGGAATCCTCAAATGGATATTCAAGCTCAAGATAGAGCACATAGAATAGGACAAAAACATGAAGTAAAAGTTTTTAGATTAATATCAAAAAAAACTATTGAAGAGGGAATTTTAGAAAAAGCTGCTTTTAAAAAAAATATGGATGAAAAAGTCATTTCTGCAGGATTATTTAATTCTAAACACACTGAAGCTGAAAGAAGAAAAAAATTATTAGATATTTTAAAAATTGAAAATAGAGAAGAAGAAGAAGAAGATGAAATTTTAGATGATACACAAATAAATGAATATATTTCAAGATCTAATGAAGAATTTAAAAAATTTCAAGAAATGGATGAGGAAAGGTATATTAAAGAAAATAGAGATGAGAAATTAAATGAAATTAAAAATAAATTAAATTTAGATAATGAAGCTTTAAAACAAGTAAATTATCGTTTATTACAAGATTATGAAGTTCCTGAATGGGTTAAAATTTCTAAAGAAGAACAATATGATAAAAGTGATGATTATCAAAATGGAGAAAAAAAAATGAGAGAGAGAAAACAAGTTAATTATAAAGATGATTATGATGATGATTTTAATAGTGATAGTGATGATGATTCTAAAAGTTTGAAAAAAAAAAGAAAAAGAAATGAATCAAGTAGTAATTATGATAGTTCTGAAGGATCTAATTCTCATAGAAGAAGATTAAAAAAAGATTTACAAAGTAGTGAATCAATTTCTCATAATTTTGAAAATCAAAGTCAAAGTAATATTTTATTAGATGAAGATTTAAGTGGAAGTTCTAATAATAAAGTTAAAATTAGTTTGGAAAATAATAGTGGATCAAATATTATTAAAATAGAAGGTGATGATAATATTAATGATGATGAACATATGGAAGAAGATAAATAAAAAAATATATACAATTAAAAAAAATTAATAAAAATATAATATACATATATTATCAAATTATATATTTTAAATCAATTTTTTTTTTATAAAAATTAAATAAAAATTAAATAACATAAATAAACTATTATTATGTAATACTCTATCAAATGAAAATTTATTATTAATCTAATTGAATATATTGTCTTAGAATATAAAAAATAATTAAAAGTAGAACAATAATAAAAATAAGTAAACTAATAATTCTTTTATTTTGTTTTTTAGTAATTTTATTAACTTCATTAATTTCTTTATTAGCTTTTTTAGTATTTTCTTGAACATCAATAACATTATTTTCAATATCATTAATAATTTCTCCTTGATTTTTAACTTTAGTATTAATCGCATCAGCTAATTCAACAATTTTAGAAGAAACGTTTTTTGCAGCTTCAATTTCTTCTTGTCTATCTTGAAATAATTTATCATCTTTATATTCATAAATTTGTAAATTGTGTTCTCCAAATGAACTAATTGAATTTTGACTTATTTCACTTGGTCTAAAACTTTCTGAAGGACTTGAATTTATCATTGGAAATTTTTTAGAATTTTCATATATTTGAATTAATATATTTTTATATTCTTTTATTTTTTCTGGGTATCTAGTATCAATTAATTTAATTTGGTCTTTTATTTTTTTTTTTAAATCTTCATTTGTTGTTTCTTGACTTTTTAAATTCTTTGTTAAATTATTTAATTTACCTATATTTTGTATTAGATTTTTTTGAAGGGAGTCTACTTCATTTTTTAATGAAATAAATTCTTTTTTTGAACAAACTGCTATTTTTTCATTGTATTTTTTTAATTCACCTAAATTTTTTGAAAAATTTAAATATTCATTTTGAAGTTCTTTAAGATTTGATTCAATATTTCCATTAAGAAGTGGAGTAGTCATTTATTTTTTAATTATTATTAGTTTATATATATTATATTTACGTAAAAATTATTTTATTGTAAAATTTTTAATTTTTAATTTTAATATATTTAAGTAAGTTATAAAAAACAAAATGAAAAATGATAAAAATTTACTTCCAGAAGGAAATTTTAAAAAATTAATACTTCATTTTAACATTGATAAAACAATAGTAATGAGAGATAGTTTAAATTATAATAATCCAGAATATACAGTAAAATAATATTAAATAACATGATTTAGATTAGAGAAATTTTTAGTGAATTAATTTGGGGTAAAGTAGAAGAAAATAAAAAAGGAGAAAAAGTATTTAAATTAGGATATGATAATCTAGAAATAGATAAAAGTAAAGTTGGACCAGATTTAATAAGATATAGTGATTATTTAGATGATAAATATAAATTAATGACAGAAGAAGAATTTTCAAAAATAGAAAATCCAGAAAAAACTTTAGAAGAAATTAATAATGAAATAAAATCAAATAAAATACAAGCATTATGTGATATTACTGAACATCATAATCCTGGATTTAAATTTAGAAGATTATTTGAAAATATGAAAAAAAAATTGAGAATTGATGAAAAAATTAGAAATGAATTAAATTTAGAATATAATCCTTATTTAATACCAGAAAAATTAAATGAAGTAATAACTCCTAAATTTGATGAATTATCAGAAGATGTACAAAATAATGAAAAATTTCAAAGAATTTTTAAATGTTCTTATCACAAAATAATAATATCATTTTTTTCATTAATTGTAAATTTAAGAAAAAATAAACAAGAATTTAACATTATTTTCAGATTTTTTGGTCATGATAAAAGTGATATAAATGAATTTATATTTGAATTTAATTGTTTTTGTGATTGTCTTCATCCAAGATATAAAGGAGATTTTGGTTATGAAAAAGTTAAATTTGATTCAGAAACAGAAAAATTCAAAATTGATTTAGATACAGAAGAATTTACTGCAATAGTTTACAGAGGAGAAAATGAAGAAAATGAAAAAGTATTTTTTGAAACTTTAGAGCATCCAGATTATAAAGAATTAGAAGAACATAGAGAAAATATAGAAGAATTTTATTCAGATACAAAAAATAATGAAAATATAGTTCCAACAACATCATATAAAGATATTTATTTATCTTTTATGGATAAATTACATCAAAATTCATCTTTTGTTATTTTAGATGATTATTCATATTATAAAAATCATGATAATAAACATGGAAAATTATTTTTAATTGATCCATATGATTTAGATACACTTCAAATATTTTTTGATAGTCAATTAGATTTATATCCAGAAAAAATAGATACAATTGATGTAAATACAAGAAAAAAATTAGATTTAAATTATATAAATGATAAATTTATTGTAAATGTTGATCCTTATAAAGCAATTTGTGATCCATCATATTTTATTAAAAAAATAGAAGAATGTATTAATAATAGAAAAACTGAATTAATTAAAAATATTGAAAAAGAAATTCCAATTATTCCAACTACAAAAGATTTTGATTTTGAAAATGAATTAAATAAATTACCAAGTGATATTTATTTACAAATGACAGTTTTACCTTTATTAAATAATGCTATTTCTATGTGTGAAATGATTAGACCACAAGATCCAATTACTTTTATTGCTACTTTTATGTTAAATAATAAAGATTATTCTAGAAAAATTGAAAATATTATTAAAGAATTACCAAAAAGAGAAAAAGAAGAAATTAAAATTGTTCCTGATGATGAAGATTATTTTGAAGAAGAAGAAGAAGAAAAAGAAGAAGAAGAAGAAGAAAATAATGAAAAAAATGAAAATGAAAAAGAAGAAGTTAAAGAAGAAGTAAATGATACAAGAAAAAATACTAAAAAAGAAACTAAAACAAATTTGAAAAAGAGTTAAATTTTTAAAATATTTTTTTTAAAATACAATAATAAAAAAATTAAAATTTAAAAAATAATATTTTAATAATTAATTAATTGAGAAAATAAATATAATGATTTATAATAAATATTATTAATTATTTAAAAAATAATAAAACCATATGAATTAAGATTTGAAAATATTATTTAAATGGGAAATGAAAGCTCATTTGATTTTGATTCAAAAAGTGTAAACTCAACTCCTTTAGAAAATTCAAAAAAACAATATCACCACAATTTTTCAAATCAAAAATATCTTCATTCTTACAGTCACCCAAAAAAAAATGAAAAAAATGAAACTTCCATTAATAATTTTTCTATTGAAGAAATATTAAACAATCCTAAATATAAAAATTATTTAAATGATATAAATTCATATGATTTAATTAAAATTGAAGAAAATTTACATAATTTTTTTTATCCTCTTTCATCTTTTTTTGAAATAACAAATTCAATATCACTTTCATCTTCAAATACAAATGACATATCTCAAGAAGAAGAAAATATTGATTTAAAATTTTATAGAAATTCGAATGAATTAAGGAATAATTATTATGAAAAATTACTAAGTAAAAATATATTAACATCAAATAATATAAAAAAAAACTATAATACAATATTTTTATTTGATTGGGATGATACATTATTTCCAACATCATATTTATCAGTAAATGGAATATATAATGGAAGTTTAATTAAATTAACAAAAATGGAAATTCAAAATATTAAATTATTAGAAATTTATGTTAGAGAAATTTTATCAATGTCAATTGAAAGAGGAAAAGTTTTTATAGTTACAAATAGTAGTAAAGGATGGGTTGAAGCATCTTGTAAAAAATATTATAAAAGTATATTACCTTTATTAAATAAAATTAAAATTATAAGTTGTAGAGAAATTTTTGATGGAAAATTACCAGTAAAGGCGAATTTATGGAAATTATTAACTTTTAATTATATTATTTATTCTTTTGATCATTCTTTGTTAACTAATATTATTTGTATTGGGGATAATAATAATGAAATTGAAGCTGGGAAATCTCTTAATAAATATTTTTATAATAATAATTGTTTTATTAAAACTATTTTATTTCGAAAAGAACCAAATTTAGAAGAAATGAATAAACAATTATTATTAGTATCTAGTCAATTTTTAAAAATATATTCCAAGACTAAAAATATTAATATTAAAGTTGAAAAAAAAAAAAGAGAAAAATTATTAGATTAATGTTTATACTTTTTTTTTTTCGACTTTATGTAAATGTTAGTATTTCAATGATATAAATTTAAATTTATAAATTGATAATAAATTTACTTAATATAATAAAAAGTAAATGAAAACATTTTATTATTATTAAAATAATAAAAATTTAGAAAAAAATAATTTATAATTTAAACACAAAATTTTTTAATTATAAAACAAAATTTATATAAAATTGATTAAAAAAAAATATTAAAATAAAATAAAAAAAATTATTTACTTTCTTTAACTTCATTAACATCAGGAATAAGTGAAATACCACCAGAAATAAAAAAAGCAGTTTGTAAAGGTCCAGCAAAAATTTTAAAAACATTCCTAATTTTCATATCACTAACTTCAACAGGAATATATTGATCAATTCTAGTTTCTTTAAATCCTAATTTATCCCAAGTAGAATCACCCCAAACGAAAATTTTTCCAGATTTTGTTTTAGCAATAGAATGATTAAATCCTGCTTTAATATCAACAATAAATTCATCATTATTTTGAAAATTAACTTTAGAAGGAATAGTCACTATTTTTTCATATCCACAACATTGTCCATCACTATTATCACCAAAACAATAAACATTACCATCATTACATAAAACTAAAGAATGTCTTGCACCAGTTGAAATTTTATTTATTTCTAAATCATTTTTATTAAAATAATCATTAATTAAATATTGTCCTGGTTTAGTTAAATCAATTGTATTTTCTAATCCAAATTCACCATATTCACCATGACCAATTAATAATAAATTTGAATTATTATCTAAGATTAAACAATTATTTATTCCTGCATGTAAATTTAATACTGTTTCTTTAAAAGTTGCTATTATTGTGTAATCTTCTGCTAAATCCATATTAAATAAAGTTCCTTTCATTAGTAAATGGTTCTTATTTGTTAATATTACTACTCTATCAGCAAAACATTTAAATTGAATTATATTACCAAATATTACTGTGTTAAATTTTTCTTTGAAAATTGCTTTTTTTCTTGTTTCTGTTTTTCTTATTATTGTATCGTATTTATCTTCTTTTTTTAATTGAAAACGATATAAAGTAATGTCATCTTTATTTTTATATTTAATTGATATTATAGAAAAACCATTACCAACACCAATATCTTCAATAGAATAATTATATTTTTGATTCCAAAAAAGTGGTGGTTTATCCATATAATCATCTATATTAATTTCTACTAAATAACTATATTCATTTTTTTCTCCTTGAATATATTGTAATCCTAATTCACCATTTTGATTTGAACCATAACCAAATATTACACATTCTTTATCATTTTCAGTTATTTTTTCAAATAAAAATAATGAATGTGAATCACCAAAACATATATTTTTTACATTTATTTTCGTGTTTGGTTTTTTAAGAAGTGAATTTAAATCAATTATTTTTCCATATGTAACACTACCAAATGTTATTAAATAATTATTTGTAGGTGATAATTCATTTTTTTTTAAAAGTGTATCTCTATTTTCTTTTTTTGGAAGAATTTGTGTTGCCATAGTTAAATCATCTAAATTATAATTAATCTCATCTTTACAACAACAACACAAACCAGACATTTTTATTTAAATAAACATTAAAAACCAAAAAATAAAAATTAAAAAAAAAAAAAATAAATAAATGTTTCCTTAATAAAAACAAAAAAAAACAAAATATCACAAAAAAAAAATAAAAAAAATATTAAATATTTAAAAAAAATGAAAATCATATTTTTCTATATAATATCAATATTATTATCATTAATAAAAAGTCAAAATGAAGAAGATATGTTAAGAATGGCAAAAGCATCAGCATGTATGGCAATAGGAAGATCAAAAATGGAAAATCCAAATTTAGCGAATAAACAAGAACTTTTTGAAGGACTTACAAATTGTTATTATAAAATATCTGAATCTCAATTAATGAATTTAGTACAATTGATAAGAGATGGAACAATGAATTTTAAAGGAACAGAATTTGAAGAATTAGCAAGTGGGAAAGATTTTGTTAGAAATTTTCCAGATGAAAATGATAGAAAAAATAAAATTATTGAATTTCAAAAAGTTTTAGAAAATCTTAGAAAAGCACAAGAAAATATGGCTAGAAATGAAAATAGTTTTGAAAGTAATCCTCCTCCTAATGTTAAAGGGTTTTTTGGAGGAATTAAATATCTTTTTTTAAAAGGAATTTTTAGTATTATGCAAATTATTAATGGATATGTTCTTATTGGTGTTCTTATTATTTTAGGATTTTTTACTTTGAGAAGTTGCTCTAAAATTTGTTCTAAAGGAAAAAAAACTCAAAAAAAATCTAATGATAAAGATGATGATAAAAAGAAAGATGGAAAAGAAGAAAAAGTTGAATAATTGTTTTTTTTTTTCGTTTTTTTCATTTTTAAAAATATTTGTTCATTTAAAATTTGATAAATTAATTTAATATAAAAAATATTTTTATTTTTTTTTTAAATTTTTATTTTAATATTTTAATATAATATAATTATTTTCTAAAATATAATCATAAAAAAAAGACAATTATTTTCAATAACTCATTAAATCTATTACAAATATAATAATTTTTATTTTTAATAAACTTAAATGTCTTTATTACCTATTTCTAAAAATCATAAATCTCAAAAAAATACAAATATAAAACATGAGAATATTGATATAAATTGTAAAACTATAATTATTTCTAAAACTAAAAATCAATTTAAAAAAATAAAAAGTATTGAAACAAACTTTGATTCAAATTGTGATGATCATTCAGTAAAAGATAATAAAAAAAATTTGAACAAAATTTCTAGTATTTCTAATTCAATAAACTTATTAAAATCACATGATATTAAATTAATAAATGATGAAATACAACTTTATAATGAGTTGAAAGATTATAAAATGAAATTACAAAATAATACAATTTTAATAAAAAGTGAAAAAAACAATAAAAAAAATGATTTAGAAAGTAAAAAATTAAAAAACTTATTTAAAAAAGCTTTAACTAATGATAAAATTAATAATACAGAAAGAGGTAAAAATAATTATAAAGAAGACATAGCATATCAAATAATTTATAATAATATAAATCCATTAGAAATAATTGATAAATTATATAAATATAATCCAGAAAGAAATATTAAAAATGAAAGTAATAATGATTTTATATTTAATACTCCATTAAAATCAAATGGAAAGACTTTATTATATATTGCAGTTCAAGAAGGAAAAGAAGAAATAGTAAAATACTTTTTAAACAAAGGTTTAAATCCAAAAATTCCTTCTTTAATTGATGAAATTGAAGAAACTCCTCTTGAATGTGCATGTAGATGGAATTATATTAAAATTATTAATTTATTACTTGAAAATGTTTTATATAATAAAAAAGATATTATTAAAGCTTTAAGAATAAATGGGATTTCAAATCAAGTTATTTTTATTTTAAAAAATTATCTTAAAATTAATGATAAAGTTTCTTGTTTTTGTTAAATTATATTTCAAAACTATAAAGTTTTGAAATAAAATTTAATTAATTAATTATAATTAATTTATTTTTTATAAATATTTATTTTTTTATTTTTTTTATTTATAAGCTCTAATGAAAATATAAATGCAAAAAATAATAATTAAGTCTTTTTTTAAACAATTATTATTATAAAATTGTGAAATAAATTTAAAATTTTTTTAAACTTTAAATCTTGATTTTATAACAAATTTAATTCAATAAAAAAAAATTTGCAAATTTAGAATTAGTATTTAATGATTTAAATACTCAAAATAAACATAGTTTCATTTTTATAATCAATAATTACTACTCAAAATTTAAATTCAAATTATTTTTTTAAAGATGAATAAAAAAATATAAATTTCATATTTAGTAAATGTGATATCAAATTAAGTGTTATTAAAATTAATTTAATCAAATTATTAATTATTTTGTTTTATATGTTGTATGATATAAAAATAGATGCTAAAAAAAGTGATTAAGGAATAGTATTTTTAAAGCTATATATAAAAATATTAATAATATAAATTAAAACTTTAACTAATTTTCTTTTATACTATTAATAAACCTTTAAATAACTAATACAAATTTTTTTATTTTAAATCAATGAATTTTTTAAAATCACAAAAAATCAGAATAATGATTTTTTGCTCTTTTGAATTAAATTAATTATTTATTTATATTTAAAAACAATAATATTTTTTTAAATTATTATGAATTTATATATTAATTGGGAAATAATTCATAAAAATTTTATAAGATATTTTGGAAACCAAAAAAAAATTTAATTATGTTCATTCTAAAAAATTCATAATTTACTTTTTTATAAATGAATAATAAAAATTTTTTAAATCGATTCGAACATGCAAATTTCATAGTTTATTATGAAATTTTTTCAACATTCGATATATCTCCATTATTTTCATTAATTTTAGCTATTTTAGATATTGGACAATTATTTTCCTTTTCTTTTTCAACAAAAGTAAAAAAATTTTAATCTAAAATTAGTTTTCTAAAGAATGGGGGTCTACAAAAATTTATAATAGAGTATCTTCATTTATCAAATATTTTAGAATTATTTATTATGTTGAATATCAATTTAATCTTTTAATTGTAGTTTTAATAATGATATATATTTTATTTTTTATTATTAGTGGAATATATATTTATATATTTATAATGACATTGTTTGAGAAAAAGACTAATACACAAATTATTATCTTTTTTGGAATGTTTTTTTGTCTTTTACCTAGATTATTTTATACTCCAATTCTTGGTAAATTTTATATTTAATTTATATAGAAATTAATTTAGGAATTATAATTTGTAATGAAGAAAATTCTTTATTAGATAATGGATTTAAATGTTATAAAGGAAAACATATTATTTATCTTTTATTAAGTATAATAAATGTATTAGTATTAATAATTATTACTTATTCTTCTGTTTCTCTTTCTTTTGCAAGAAATGAAAATAGATCTGTTGCAACAATAAGACATCTTATTATTAATCCATTAAAAGCATTATTTTATGCAAGAACTATTTTTTCTACTTTTAATGCTTTGTTAGAAATAAAAGATTATAGAAAATTATTTTGTTATATTCTTGTTTTAGGAAGTTTTTTAATTTTTTTATTTTTTTTAATTCAAGAACAATATATTTATTCAAAGGAAATAGAAAGAACTTTATATTTAATATCAAGTTTAATCTTTTTAATTTCTTGTTGTTTTTTATTAATTGGTTCAATTTTCCAAAATAAAAATATATATGGTTTATTTAATGGATTTATAATTTGTTCTATTATTGGAATTTTTGGTATTTTATCTTATGTAAAAAATTATAAATATATAAATTTAAAAGAACAACTCAATAAAATTCCCGAGCATAAAATATATTTACAGGTACATATACTTTTACATTCAATTAAAGATAAAAATATTAATAGAGAAGAAATGATGAAATTTATTAAATATAATGATTTTTCTATTAATGAAAGTGAAAATTTTTGGAAAGAACAAAATAAAGATTATTATCTTTTATTAAAAGTTGAATCTATTTTAAAAAAATATATAAATATTAGTCCAAATAGTTTAATATTAAAAATAGGATTATATAAATTATTATATTTTTATTTAGAAAAATATAAAGGAGCTTATATTATACTATATAATTTATATGAAGATATTTGTGAAGGAATAATTAATGCATCAATAGAAGAAAAATTTTATGTTTTCAGAATAAAAAAAGTATTAGAAGAAAAAGGATTTAATAGTTCAATTGATAAATCAGAAATATCAATAAGATATCAAATTAATAAATTAAAAAAACAAATGTCAAATGTTGCATATTCTTATTATTTATTTTGGGAATTATTATTAAATACATCTCAAAATAAAGATTTACAAAAATTAAATCAAATGGGTTATAATATAGGAAAATTAGTAAAAGAAATAAAATATCAATTTGAAAAAATAAATACTATGAAATTTAAAGATAAAAAAATATATGCTTTATATGGTTATTTTTTAAGAGATATATTAAATGAAACAGAATATAATAATGAATTAGAACAAATTTTAAAAGGATTATCATCTAATAATTATTCACATATTTTTAATGGGGTTAATTTAAATGATATTCATACTTCTTCTAATTTTCATTTTATTTTAATTTCTGCTAAATCTAATTGTTTTGGGAAAATTGAAAAAATTTCTCCTGAAATTGCCAAAATATTAAAATATGAAACTAGTCAATTAATAGGAGAAACAATTGATATTCTTTTACCTTTTTTTTTAATTGAAGAACATAATAAATATTTAAGAAAATATATTGAAATTAACACAGATTTCAAATATAATTTTTTTAAAAAAAAACCTTTTAATTTAAGAACAAAAAATAAATTTTTAGAAACAATAGCATTAACTATTACTATTCATTTAGATGAAGATTCATTTCCTTTTATTTTTGCTCAAGTAAATGAAGAAGAACAATTAAATATAACTAAAGATAATTTAAATACATCATATATATTTACAAATGAAAATTTTATTATTCAAAATTTCACTTCAAATGCAATTCAAATACTTAAATTAAATTCAAATGTATTAGATAATTTTACTGAAATTACTCCATTTATAAAAGAATTTAATGAAGAAATTCATGCTCAATTTGCAAACAATAATTTTCATAATTCAATTGTTAATATAAATTATATAAAACTAAATATTATTTCAAATAATTTTATTGATTTTAATGGAGAAAAAATTATTTGTTGGACAATTAATAATCAATATTTTTATCTTAATGTGAGTGAAATTATTATTAATGATAAATTAATTGGTTTTATTTTTAAATTTAAAAAATGCAATAATCCAAATATTAGAAATATTAAAATTCCTAATTTACTAGGAAGAAGTTCAACTGTAAGTATTCAATCAAATGGAAATGAGAATGAAGAAAAAATAATAAATAATGAATTAAAAGAATTAATATCATCTTCATATATACCTAATAATTTTGAAAATTTTGATTTTGATATAAATAAAAAAGAATTTTTATTTTTTAATCAAAAATATAAAAAAAATAAAGAAAATTTTGAAGATATTGAAAATTATTTTCAAAATAATTATATTAATATGAAAAAGGAAATTTCAGAATTAAATGAAGAAGAAGAAGAGGAAGAAGAAAGTGAAGAAGATGATGATGATGATGATGAAGATATAAATAATTCAAGTTCCAATTTTGATGTAAAAGGAAATAATAATATTTTAAAAAAATTATCAACACAATCAAATACAAATAATATTATTAATAATAATAATTCAAATAATTCTTATTATAATATAAATTTAAAAAATATTACTTTATTTGTTTATAATTATAAAAGTTTGATTGTTAATGAATGTAAAGGATATGTTTATGAGAGTAAAATTGAAGAAATTTTTAGAAAAGAAAGATTATTATTTAATGCAATTCAAAAGAAAAAAACTTTTACTACAAATATAGATAAAAATAATGACAATTATAATAATATACATCATGATTATCAAGGAAATAATAGAAATAATATGAAAAAAACAAATATTAATTATAAAAATAAATTTAATCTTCAAAATAATAATAATATATCAATATCAAAAAATGTTATAGAATTAATATTTATAATTTTATTAAATTTAATAGGACTAACGACATTAATTATAATTGCATTTAAAAAAATTTTAAATGCTCAACATGATATAATTTCTTTAATTGAGATTCAAAATTATCTTTCTGATCTTATGATAAACGGAAATAATGCATTTTATTTTTCTTATCAATTAATTGCTCTTCAAAAAACAATTTATTATAATTATTATCCTTTAAAAGAAACTTTAGAAACTGAATATGAAGCAAAATTAAAACATATTTATAATAGTATTTTAGATTTAATAAAATCAATTTTGTCATTTTATCCTTCAATGACTAAATCAAATAAGAAATTACTTGATAATTATAAAGTTAAATATTGTACACTTACAAGTACAACTTTTTATAATAATTGTACTGAAGGATATATTTTTAATTTTTTAGAAGAATTTTCATTTGCAATTTTTTCTTTTTATTGTTCAAATAAAAAAGATTTAAATTTTACAAATTTATTTTTTAATTTTATTTTTGTGAATTATGAAAGTTTATTACTTGAAAATTTAGAAGGTTTCGAACAAATTTTTGTCAATGAATATAATTCAAGAATGAAACATTTAAAGAATATTCTTATTATATTAATTATAAGTTTAATTATTTTGGAAATAATAATAGTATCAGGTTTAATAAAAGTTAATTTAGATTTAAAGAAAGAAGAAGATAAAACATTTGAAATTTTTTTCCGTATAAACCCTCAATATATTTTAAATGCAATTATTAAATGTGATAAATTTATTGAATTAAATAATGAATTTCAAATTGGAGCATATCATTTAGTAAGTAATCCAAATATTAATATTAGTAAAAGTATTTTGAATGATGAAAATTCAAATTCACAAAGTGAAAATTCTCTTTTAATTCAAAATGATGTGGCAGATGTTAATAAAAAATGGGAAAAAAATAAAAATAAATTAAAATTACTTGAAAAAGAAAAAATTGAATATAATTTTTTAAAAAAATTTCTACTTATCTTTATTTTAATATTATCAGGATTTATAATAATTAATATTTATGCCAGAATGAAATATAAATTAATATCATATTATGTTCAATTATATTTACTTATAATATATCATCAATCATACTTAATAAAATTATATAATTATTATAGAACATATTTAGTATTTTTCAATTATAGATATTCAGATACAAAAATTAATTATATTTATAATTATTTGCACATTGAATTAAATAAAGCATATGAAGAAAACGAAAATTATTATATTAAAATAATGACAACTACAAACCTTTTAAATAAAGAAGGACAAAATATATTAAAAAATTATTATAATAATGATGCAATATGTAATTATTTTTCTGTTTATGGTACAAAATATAATATATCATGTAATAAAGTTGCAGATAATATTGCAAATTATGGTCTTTGGTTTACATTTAATCATGCAATTCAATTAATAACTTTTTTAACAAAGAATATTGACGCTCTTTTAGAAATAGGAGAATCAAAAGGATATAAATATGATGAAGTTTTATATGATTCAGGAAAAGTAAACAAATTATATCCAAATGATGAAAGTTTATATGATGATTATTTAAAATATAATCCTTTTTATGAAATTAATTCATATATTCATTTAAATTTAACAGTTTTAACTGACTATATTATCATACCTGCAATTGATGGATTAAGAATTGAAGTTTCTAATATTATGATAAGTATATGTGATGATATTGAAAGATATTCTTTGATTTGTATTGTTATATTATTTATTTTTTTGATATTATTTTATATTTTTTTACTTATTCCTAAAGTTATCGAAACTAATATAGAAATTAATCAAGGGAAACTTATGTTAAAAATAATTCCAAAAACTGAAAGAGATAAAAATTAAAAAAAGCTTGAATAGGAATTTTAGTATGTAAAATTATAATATTTAAATTATTAATGTAAATAGAATAATTTATTTTATAATTTTTAAATTTAAGTTAATTTTAACATATTATCATTATTTTAAAAAAACAATAAAAAAAAATTAACAATTTAATAAAAACATGAATGATTCATTATTAAATGTAACTTCAGAAGAATTTAGTAGAGATTCACTTTTAATAGACTCATCATATAATAACGATTTCCAAATATTAGAAGAAATGGGATATGAAAAAAATATGATAAAAAAAGTTTATGCATTCTTAAAACCTCAAAATATAGAACAAGCATTAAATTACATGACAGAAGTAAATGGAATATATTATCACAATTTTTTTAAAAACTATAAACATAATAAAAAAACATGTTACATATGTGGTAAATTACCACAAAATCATTCAGATTACCTTCCATTAGAATATAGGGAAGATAATCAAGATGAAATAAATGTAGAAATAAATGAAAATGATAATTTTAATTCAGAAATTCCTTTAAAAAATGATGATGGATTTATTTGTCCAATTTGTAGTGATTCTTTTGATATAAATTCTCCTGAAATAATAAAAAATGATAAATGTGGAGATATGTATTGTTCTCATTGTTGGTTTAGTTATCTTCAAAGTAAAATTGAAGAAGGATATGGTAATATTAAATGTATGAATTATACTTGTAAAGAAAATTTAAGTGAAGAATTTATAAAAAATATTATAAAAGATAATAAACAATTAGTAGAAAAATTTAAAAAATTCTGTATTAAAATGGAAGTTTTAAATAATCCAAATAAGAAATTTTGTCCAATTAAAAATTGTGATTCTTATGCTGAAAAAATAGGAAATAATAAAAATGTAATATGTAAAAAAGGACATAAATTTTGTTTTAATTGTTTAAAAAATTGGCATAACAAAGAAAAATGTGAAGAAAAAGAAGAAGAAGATTTTAAAATATGGAAACAAGGAAAAATAATAAAACAATGTCCAAATTGTAAAATGTGGACAGAAAAAAATGAAGGATGTAATCACATGACATGTGCAGAATGTAAATATCAATGGTGTTGGTTATGTAATGGAAAATATGATTCAAATCATTATTATAAAGGAAAATGTAATGGATTACAATTTTATAAACCAAAATCAGAAGAAGATATAAAAAGAGTTTTAGAAATGACACATTCTGAAAGAAATAAAATGAGAAGTAATAATATTTGGAGAGAATCAAGTGGAAGAATTCCAATAAGATATATTGATTTAAATAATAATATTGAACCTAATAATCCACTTAGAATTTATAATGAATCTTCGTTTTGTGTTAAAATTATTTATTGGATTTTTTATCTTTTTTTCACTTATGAATTCAGTGGTATTAGTTGTCTTACTTATGTTGATCAATTAGGATTTATTGAGGAACCCTTTTTAACATTTTTTTTTATAATGTTTTGCTTTATTTTTTTAATTTCTTTATTTTTCTTTTTAATACCTCATATTTTTATTAGTATTTTAATTTTGATTCCTGGGATTTTTTATTGGCCTTGGATTGAGAAAGTTTGGATTATATGGTTTACTCAAGTTATAATAAATGGAGATATAACTTTTTAAATTTTAATTTAATGTAATGTATTTTATTTTTTTTATTTTGTTTTTTATTTTTCTTTAATTTGTATATTTAAATTTTGTTTTGGTTTATTTGCATATATAAGTAATAGTAAAATATATAAAAATTCTTCTATATTTTTTTTTTGTGATAAATTTAATTCAAAGTAATATAAATTATTCAATTTTGAAAAATTTTTTATTAAATTAATATCTATTTTTTTATCATTTATTAAATCATTTTTTAATCCAATTAAAAATATTATTCTACTATTCAAATTTAAATTATTAAAATCATTTTTAATTTTCTCAAATGATTCAATTATTGATATATTAAAACATAATATTATTATTGAAGAATTCTTGATAAATAAATCAATTAAACTTTTAAACCTTTCTTGACCAGATATTTCTATTAAATTTAATTTTATTTTATAATATTGTTTATTTATTATTTTTTTAATTACATATCTTGAAACATCAACTCCAATTGTTGGAATATATTCTTTTATAAAAATATTATCTGTTATTAATTTTATTATAGCTGTTTTTCCTATTTTTTTGTCTCCTATAAAACATACATTATATACTTCCATATTTTAAAATAACTTATAAATTAATTTTAATTATGTTTAAATTCATTAAAATTTAGGTGTATTATTATAATTTTATAAAATTTTTTTATGCCCTTTTTCAAATATATTAGTAAATTTATTTTAAATTAATAAAAATTATATTATTTAAAATTAATTAATGTATTGATAAAATAAAATAGATTTTATAAATCATAAAATTTAAAAAAATTGTTTGATTGAGTAAAAATATAAAAAAATATAAATATTAAATACAAATTTTATAAATATGTATATTGGGGATTGGGGATTGGGGATTGGGGATTGGGGATTGGGGATTGGGGATT
>JAJMZS010000553.1:0-24155 GCA_023807205.1 Isotricha prostoma | reverse complement strand
CCAATCCCCAATCTCCAATCCCCTTTATTTTAGTTTTATTTATTATATATTATCACTATTATCATTTCTTTTTAATTTTTTTGCTTTTTCTTTCATTTGTAATAATTTAAAATTATTTAATGATTCAATTAAAAATGCTTTCATATCATTACTAATTTTTATATTATCTAAATTTTCATTTTCAATTGAACTTCATTTTTTGCTAAACTTCTTAATAATTTTTCATTTAAATATTCTTCTTCTTTTGTATGATTTGGTATATTTCCATCAAAAGTTATTTTTAAATATTCTAAATATTTTTCTTTCAATAAATTATATGAATTTTCTTCTTCTATTTTTGATTTTAATAATTGATTATCTAAATTTTTTCTTTGAATATTATTATTTTCTATTTTTTGTTTTAAGGTTTTATTATTGTTTTTATTTGATTATGAAATATTTATATTAAATGAAGGTGTATATATTTCATTATAATCAGGATTAATATAATTTGTATTATGACTTAAATTTTTTTTTGGTGATAATATTGTTTGTTTTGTAAATGAAGCTTTAGATTTACTTTTTTTAAAATTAGCATTATTATTTAAATTATTTTTATTTTGAATTTTATTATGTTTATTTAACATTTTCTTGATTTGTTATATTATATTTTTAATATTATTTTTACTTTTCATAATATTATTATTTGGATTTGGTAATCTTTGTGAAAATGATAAATTATTATTTTGAGATATTCAATTTTCATTTTCTTCAAAATTATTACTTGATTCTTTTTTTTATTTTTAACTTGTTCTATTAATTTAAAATTTTTATTATTTTTATTATTTTTAATTGTTTTAATCATTTTATTTTTTGGATTTCCAAACACATATTTTTTTTTCTTAAATTTTGAGAATTATTTGATTTTTTTTAACAATATTTTGAAAAGGAGATGTAGTTTTTTCTTTTGATTTAATAGTATTATTATTTAAATTATATTCTTGTGATTTAATTCAATAAATTTTGATTATTTTTTTTTATTTGTTCATTATTATTTCCAATATTTTTATTAAATAATGTTTTTTGAATTCATTATTACTTTTTTTTGAAATTGAACTACTACTTAAACTCTCACTTGAACTAGAATTAGAACTTAAACTATAAGAAGATAAATTTGAACTATTAATTTTACTAAAAGAATTATCTTGATTTAAAATATTTCTATCAGTTATTTCTGTCATTTTTTTTCCTTTTACTTTTACAATTTGAGATGTTTTAGAAATTGAAGTTCCTGATTCATTATTATTATTATTTTCTTCTTCATCATTAGCTCCAATTACATAATAAATAGATGAATCATTACTATTTGGAATTGAATTATTATTTATATTTACTAAAATTTGCTTTAATTCATTTATATTATTTAATTTAATAACCTTTTTATTTGTAATATTATTAAGAATATTATTGTTTAAATCTTTTTTATATTTATCATTATAAATTTGAAAATCATTTATTTTTATTTTATTATCTTTCAATTCTTTAATTTTTAAATTTTTATCATTATTTTTCTCATTATTATGAATAGAAAAAGGATCATTTGGTTTTAAAATATCACTATTAAATTTACTATGAGTAAATTTATTAAAAGATTGTGAATTAGGAATAACTACACTCTTATATCTATTAGATCTACTTTTACTTTTTAAAGTAGGATATTATTAATATCTTCTAATTCTTTTGGTTCAAATTCAAAATTTCTTGAAGATGAAACTTCAAAAGGTGAATTTATATGATTCATAGAATAATAATTTGAATTTTCAATTGATGTTATTAATTCTTTTTTTTCTATTGGTATTTGACATTTCTAAAATTGATGGTTTAATATGATTTAATAAATAAATATTTTCATCATCATCTAATATTTGATCAATTCTATTTAAATGTTGTTTTTTAAATTCTCTTATTTTTTCATTTTCAATTGCTATAACTCTTTCTGTTTGATTATCATTTTCATTTTCAAAGGAAAAATCTTTATTTTTATTGTTTATATCACTTATACTTTCATTTAATTTTTTTTTTTTTCTTTCTGAAATTTCTACTGTAAATTTTAAGGGAATTTTTTTTTGAATTATTAATTATTTTATTATTATTTCTTGATATTGGTTTTAAATTATTTAAATTGTTTTTTTGTTCTAAATTTTCATATGTTTGTGTACTTTTATTTGAATTATTTATATTGAAAAATGGATTTGTATCATTATTTGATTTTATTTTTGTATTTATTTCATTATTTTGATTTTCAATTTCTAAATTTCTTTTTTTATTTTTTGTTTTTTCTTTTTCCTTTTCTTTTTTTTTTCTTGTTTTAATTCATCATTTTTCTTTTGAAGAACATTAAAAAAATTTGCTCTAAGAAAATAACTTTGTTCTTCAGTTTTTTTTTATTAATATTAGAATCACTTATATTATTATTTTTAATATTATTATCTAAATTCATATTTTCTTTTTCATTTTTTGGAGTAATATTTTTATTCTTTTTATTACTATAATCAATAAAAGCAGTAATAATTCTTGAATTTCTTGAAGCAAATTTTCCTTGATTTTCAATATTTTTATTTTCTATTTCATTTTTATCATTATTATTTATTGATTTTCTTTTTGAATTTAAATCACTTACCATATCATGTAATAAATTTAAATCAGCTGAATAATCATTATTATTATAATCATGAGGTATTGATTCAACATTATCAAAATATTTTTTATCTTCTGCTCTTGGTGAATTACAAACTGAATAAAAATTACTATTTGAAGAATTTTTTTATTATAATATATTATATTTTCGTTTTTGACAATTGAATTGTTATTAATAAAATCTTTATTTATTATGTTATTATTATTTTGACCATTATTTAATATGTTTCTTGATGATAAGGGATTATTGTTTATATTTTTTTTTTCGTTTTTAATTTCTTTTCTTGATGAATTTTTAAATATTATAAACAAAAAAAATATTTCCTTTATGGAAAAAATAATTAAATAGCTGTGATAATATTATTCATTTTAATGAATTATAAAAATCATTGAAGAAAAGAAATTATATACAAATCAATTAATTACTCATATTTTATCATTAAAATCAAAGAAAAAAAGCTTTTGAATTAATTAGAAATAAATTATTAAATGATATTTAATTTTTAAAATATTTCAATTAATAATAATCTTAAGAAAAAAAATTTAAAATAAATATTTTATATATTACAAATTCTCAATTTTAAAGTTATTTTCCAATTAAATAAATGAATAAGAATGATATAAAATATAAGTATACTTTTTTTTAAATTAACATATCATTTATCATTTTAATTTGAATGATATTCTTTAAAAATACTTGCATATCATTCTTTACAATTTATTATAATATTTTTCTCATAATTTTAAAATTAATTTAATAAATTATAAATAGTTTTAAGTTTCAATGTTTTCATTATTTTAAATATTTTTTTTAAATTTGTTTTTAAATTAATTTTCTTTTTTAACAATGATTTATCATTATTAATTATTGATAAGGATAAAAAATAAAGATTATTATTCATTATTTTAAACCTATTAAATTTTATATGTTATTAATAATATATTTTTTTTATTAAATCTTAATTAGTTTGATGATTATTTATAAGAAATTTAATTGTTTAAACATTACTAAATAAATTTGAAATTTGAAGAGTTAGGGACACATTTAATAATTTTAAAAAAAAATATTATATTTAAAAAAATTATAAATATTATTTTAAAAATTATTTTTCAATATATATGTAGAATCCAAAAAATTGTCATTCCTTATATAACAAAGGAATAAATAGTATAAAACAAAATGAAGTAGATACTTAGCAAATAATAAGAGTTTTTAATAGCCCCGATTAAAGAATTTATTAATTGTGTTTTTGGTAAAAATATTGTATTAGAAAAACACAAACTTTATGAAAATGTTATTACTGTTGGTTATCAAAAAATTAGAAAAACAGGAATCGAAAATTATGAAAAAAGCAAAAAAATCATATTAATACAAAATATGATGAAATAAAAAAAGTGATTTAAATTATCATTGTATTTATTTAACCATAATTATTTTGAGTTATTTTTTTTATTTTTGTTTATTATAATAAAGAATTTTACAATATATAGTAATAATTAAAAACCAAAAAATTATTTGAAAAAATTATTAATATTTGGAGATGTAAATACAATTTCTTCTTTATTTATATAATTTGATTGGTAAATATATGGAGCACTTGTGTCATTTCTTTGAATAATTTCATAATTTATCCAATTTGTATATTCTATAGTAAGCTCATTTTATGCTTTTTATTTCAACTTCAGTCATTAATTATTAATAATTTTAACTATTATCATAAGTTGTTTTATATCTGAATATGTTTTTTTAATTGTTGAGGATATATTTTTTCTCATTCCTTACTTCTAATTTAGAAAAACAAAATTCATTACATAATCTTTTACCAAATGATTTAATAAAAAAATAGAAACAATAAGTCCTACTTCTTCTAATGAAAAATCAAATAATGAAAAATATCACCTAAAATAAGTGATATTGATTTAATTTCATATAATGAATTAAATAATGAAATAAACAACAAAAAAAATGAAAATAATAAAAAAATTTTCTTCAAATTCATATGAGTCTGCTGAAACAAGGTATAATAGTTATAATTTAATTTATCCAATAATAGATAATAATGACAATAATAAAAATATTAATGAAAAAAATAATTTTATTAATACAGACCCATTTAATGTTTTATTTAATAATTCATTAATAAAATTTATAAAGAAATTTTTGTAATTTTCAAATAAATTTAAATAATAGTAATTTTAGAAAATAATCATATCCTCAAAATTTACATTCATGGATAAAAGATAATCAATTCAATAATTTAATGAATAATATTAATAATAATAATATTATAAATCATATAAATGAAAAATTGAAAATAATACAAAAAACAGAATAAAAAATGAAAGAAAAAATAAAAACAAAATAATGAATTTATTTTAGAAATGTTTGGTAAAATAGGATGGATTTATGAAGATTATAATAATTTTAATTATGAAAATAGAAATAAATGTAATAGATGTGGAATACCTAAAAAACCTAAAAAGATTATAAAAAAAAATAAATACTAAAAAAGAGAAATTACAGAAAGAATTATTGATCCTCATGAAAATGATTGGTCTTGTTTAAATTGTCAATATTTAAATTTTTCATTTCTTTTATTTTGAATAGATGTCAAATGAAAAAAAGTGAATAAAATAATGAAAATTAATTAATATAATATTAATAAAGATAATAATACAATAACAAAATTGTTTTAAATGAATTTATTACATAAATGAAGTTATTTTGAATTATAAATATTTAAAAAATATAAATTGAGTTAGTGTTTAAAAATTATAATATAAAATATTATATAATAATTATATAAAATATAATTATTATTAATTTAATATAATTTTAAAAATTATAATTAAAAAATAACATAATTAACAATGGAAAAAGAAATCGAAGAAGAGACAAATGTAAATGTTCCAAGAGCAAAAACATATTCAAAATTATTATATAATAATGGTAAAATTAAAATTTTATTAACAATTTAATAAAAATAGGAAATTCAAAAAAGAAAAAAAGCAAAATAGGTTCTCAATTATGTCAATTAGAAACAAAAGAAAAAGAATATGAAGATTTAAAGAAGGAAGATAAAGAATTATATGGAGATGAAAATGAAGAAAACAATATTGAAAATATAAATCCAAAAAAATATAATATTAAACTTCATTTTTATATTACAATAGGAGAACAATCTTTTCATTTTGAAACAAATTTAATATTAGAATCAAATCAAAAAGTAGAAGATATTATTATTTGGGGTTTAAATTCTTTTAATAATGCAAAACATAAAATTACTATTCAAGATAAAGAATATGAATTAAGATATAATAATAATAGTGCAGATGATTTTAACAGTTATGAAATAAGAGAATGTAAAAAAAAAGATTTTAAACCAAAATTTGATATGCCACCTTTTTCTAATAATTCTTCTATTGAAAATGTTGTAGAGGAGAGAATATGTTTAGTTTGTAATAATAAAAATTTATTAATTCTAACAAGAATTTTAAATGAAGGTGATTCTGATGAAAAAGTAATAAATAAAAGTGGTTTTTGTTCAAAATGTAGTGTTTTTTAAAATTTTTATGTCCTAAATTTATTTTGTTGTTTGATATTTTGCTATTTTATAAATCTTGCTTTTTCATTTAAAATTTGTTTTATTAAAAATGTAAATGTTTTAAATTATTCATTTTATACAAATAGATTTATATAAAAATATTTAAATTATTTTATTTTTTTTTTTTGCAATTTTTGTTTTTATTTTATTAAATTATATAATAAATGTCTATTTTAAAAAATAACAACTTTAAAACAATTTTTAATTTATATTCTAGTGGGAATTTTTTAAAAACTAAAACCAAATTAATGACAATTGAAAAATCTAGTGATTTAAAAAAGAATAAATCTATAAATATAATATCTAAAAGCCCAACTAATCTTTATTTAAATAATAAAGATGAAATTATAAAAGAATTAAAAGCAAAAATTTCAATTTTAGAAGACAAAATTAAAACACTAGAAAATAAATTAAATATAAAGAAAAAAAAAGAATCAAAATTTCATTATTTAAAACAAAATAACTCATTAAAAGATATTAAGTATTCAATAAGAAAAAAATATTTTTCAGATATATTTTCTTTAAAAAATAAAAATAATACAAATTATAGTATCGATAATGGATTTCAAACAATTAATATTGATAATGTTAGTGATAATCAAATTGAAGAAAAATATAATTTTCGAAAATTCAGAAATACTTCAAATCTAAATAATAACTTTTCAACAATTGAAAATGAAAATAGATTATTAAAAACTGAATTAACAATATTTCAACCTTATTCATATAAATTTAAGAATATTAAATATATTCCAAAAATACCAAAAAAAATTAATTCAGAGATGAATATAACTTTATCTTCTACTAATTCAATAAATATAATAAGACAAAATAGTAAAAATGATTTTAATATAAGTATTAAAGAAAAACTTGATAATATAAAATTGAGAACTGAAAAATTAATATCGAGTTGTTTAAGTTATATTTAACATGTATTTATTAAAAATTTGTATATTATGTATAATATAATAAACTTAAATTGAAAATAATAAATATTATTTATTATAATTTTGATTTTATTTTTTATTTTTAAATAATAAATTAATTAAATTATTCTTTTACTTTCCTTCATCAATATATAATTTATTGACATAAATAAAATTACTAATAAAATCTGTAAATGAAATATTGTCATTCTCTTTAATAGTATCAGAATAAGCATTTAAAGATTCATTGATAATTTTATTGAGTCTAATTTTTTTTTCATCTAAATTATTGTTTTTATTATCAAAATCTTTTTTCCTTTTTTTTTCAGCATTAAAAATTTTATTAAAAAAATAATAATCATCAACTAAAACACCAATATTACTTTTAATAATATATTTATCTTTAATTAAATCATCTGAAATACTTTGACCAGTAATTATATTTCTACAATCAACAATAGATTTTTTCTTATATGTTATATTATCATCAAAAAAAATTTGATGAATATTTTTATTATAAGGATCAATTAAAAAAGGTTTTGAATATTCTTTTAATTCAACATGTTCACTCCAAATAGAATAATCATCTTGAATTGCAAAAGAATTAAAATTTCCTTTAGAAAAATTTTCCAAAAGATAATTATAAATATTTTTTCCTCCTTCAATAATAATAACATTATTATCTTTAATATCATTTTTATAAGCTTCATAAATATTATTTGGTTTAGGTTTTATTACTTTAGTTGTTCCTATTACAAGGAAAATATCTTTTAATTCTTTTGAATATCTATATATTATTCCATATTGTGATTTATTTAATAAGTAATTTTTTGAATTATGTGTTCCATCAAAAAATACTTTTTCTATATTTTTTTTTGTATAATATATTGGATGATTTCCTTTACAAAATTCATTAAATTCATTAATTAAATCTAAAATATCACCACCAAAAGACCTGAAAATAATAGAAAAATCTCTATTTTTTTCTTTTAATTTGATTAGTGATTTGAAAAATGATTTAAAAATAAAAAAATATCCATTACTGTATATTTCTTTTAAACATTCAGGAAATTTTCCATTATTAATATCATTCTTTAATTCTTCTGGTATTTTTAATTTTTCTAATATTTCAATTACATTATTATGAAAATATTCACCTGGTGAATTTTTATCAATAAATTTATCAGTGAATTCTCTTCTTTTTTTTTTAATCTCTCCATTATATTTTAATCTTGATTCAATATCTGGTATTTCATTTGGATTTTTTTTTGGTAATATTTTTCTTAAGAATTCAGAATATGAATATAAATCTTCATTTGGATTATCATTAAATAAATTTTCTTCTTTTATAATCCATTCATTTTTATTTTCATCTATTATTCCTAAAGGTTCATCACATATTAATGTTAATAAACTCGATTCTAAAGATTGAGATTGAATTTTATCTCCTAAAATTAATGTTTTATTAATATCAAAATTTAATATTAATTTTGGATTATCCATTTATTCAATTTTTTTAAATTTCTTTTTTTTTTAATTTTTTTTTTGAATTAATAATTAAAATATTTATTTTAATATATATTAAATTTATTATTATTATATTGTTTAATCCATTTGACTTAATGGAATGAAATAATTTAATAAGCATAACCATTTAAATAATAATTGTTTTGTTTTAGTTTGATATATTTTTTTTTCATCATTTTCTAATAAAGTAATACAAAGTAATATTTTATTTTCATTATCTTTCATTAAATCTGCATTTAACATTTTATTTAAATTCAATGAAGAAGTTGGTTTTCTCATTGAAATAAATTGTGCTTTATTTTCATAAAAATTTAATTTAAGTCTTGTTAATGTTGCAAAAGATGATATTGATTTTTTATTTTCAAATTGTTCTAAATCTCCTATAAACATTATTTCATTATTATTTTTAGAATGAAGTTTTTGTTCTGGTATTATACTGTTTACTGACATGATTTCACCTTCATTATCTTTTTTATCATTTTCATTTTTTGTTTCCATTGTTCCATTTATATTATTATTATTATTATTAATTTTATTATTATTATCATCACTTTTTTCATTTGGTATTTGTTCAATAATATCATGGTTAATAATTTCTTTTTTTATTTTAATATTTTCACCAATACACATAGTTAAACCCATTTAAAGAAAATTATTATTTTCATAAAAAAATAAATAAAAAAAATTAAAAAATAAATATTTTTAATAATAAGAATAATATATAACCATAAAAATTAATAATAAAGTTTATTAGGAAATTGTTCTCCAAATTTTAAATCTTTACTATTATAATAATTACCATAATTAGAAGAAGTAGTAGGAAGAATATTAGTATAAACTTTACCAAATCTACTAAAAGGACTATAACTTTGTAAATTTAAAGGTGACTGTTTTCCATCAATAATTCCATATGTACTATTTCTATATTCATTTCTATTAATTGTTCCTTTTTTAATTGCTTCATTATTGTATCTTTGAGAATAATAATTATTTTCTACTATTTTTTTATCATCAAAAACTGTTGCAAATTGATTTCTTTTATTATATAATTGATCATAATCATATCTTATAGATGGGGATAAATCTGTTATTTTATTCATTAATTGATTTAATCTTCCATTTGAATTTGCTATTGAATTTTCTTGATAATTAAATTGTTCTTTTAAATATTCATTTGGAGATTTTGTATTTGAATTTAAATAATCATTTATCATATTTATTTTCTTTTTTGAATATATATTATCATGAGATAATGTGTCACCTCCTTTAAAAAAATATTTTTTAAATCCATAATATGGTTCTTTATAAACACTTTTATCAATAACATTATTATCAAAAGCATTATTATAAACTAAATTTTGACCAGCATTAACTATAGGGGTATTCATTCTATTAATATTTTGACTTCTACTCACATTATAATCATTTTGTTGATAATTTTGTTCATTATTATAATCATTGTTAAAATTATTATTATTATTAATATTATTATCCATATTGTTATTATTAATATTATTATTATTATCATAATTGTAATTATCATAATTATCATTTATATTATAATTATTTGAATTAGGCTTTCCTGAAATTGCTCTTATTTGTCTAAAAGTACTATTATCATTAGTTAAATTATTTTGAATATGATTAAAGAATTCATCATATACAATATAATTATTATTTTGTTCAACAAAATTAACTAAATTATAATGTTTTTGTAAAAAATTAATTAATTGATTAGAAGGGTTTTCATAAGCAAGTTCTTCAGGATATTTTCTTTCAAAATTAACCATATAATCAAATAATTGTTTTCCAATTCCATTTCTTTGACAAGATTCATGAACATAAAAGTCAATGACACATAAAGGAGAAACATTATGATAATTATAATATCTATCTCTAACATATAATTTTTTAGTTCCTACTTTTATAAAACCTAAAACTTTATTTTGTTGTGCTTTAATTACAATTCTATGATTTGATTCATAAAACTTTAGAAATGAAGTTGATATTGTTGTTAAATTTTGACTTTGTGAAGATGCTAATCCCATTTTATCTAAAATTTCTGTAACAAATAAAATAAATCCTGGAAGAATTCTATTTTTATATGTTCCTTCTAAAATTGCAAAACCATTTTGATCACAATCTAATGCTTCTTCACAATTAAAATTAAATTCCATTTTTTATTAGTTGTTTTTTTTTTTATTTTAATTTTTTTATAACTTAAATTTATAAAAGTTATTTTTTTAATTTTTATAATTTTTTAATATTTAATTCTGTTTGATATTATTGAAAAACTATTTTATTTTATTATTTTTTTATTTTTTTTATTAAATGATGAATAATAATAATAAATTAAATATTTATCAAAAGAAAAATTAAATTTAATTATTTTGAAATATATAAATGAATAAACCTTTCATGAGAAGAAGAGAATTAAAAGGATTTAAAGATTATAAAGCTTTGGATAATTATATTCAAAATTGTTTAGACTCATATAAAGTTATGAGTCCTCTGCAAGAATATTATGATATTTCTGGAAAATATGCCAAATATATTATAAGTAATAAATCTACTGTTCCAGATCTTGTAATTTATAATTCTAAATTTAATAAAAATGATTGTTTTTATGATTATTATGGAAAAAATTATAATGTTTTTCCAAGAGTTACATTTGTATTAAATTCAAAAACATCTAAAAATAAAATTAAAAAGAAAAAAGAAGATATTAATTTTAGTCCAAAAGATAAAACAAAAATAGTTAAAAATGATGAAAAAGAAAATGATGAAAATAAAAAAGAAATTAATGCAGAAAATAAAAATGAAATTAAAGAAGAAAATAAAGACAAAAAAGAAGAAATTAAAAATGAAAATGAAGAAAATAAAAATGAAATGAATAAAGAAATTAAAAATAAAAATGAAAATGAAGAAATTAAAAATGATTTTGAAGAAAAACAAGAAAAAGAAAAAGAAGAAACTAAAACAGAAAATGAAAAAGTAAAAAAAGAAGAAGAGGAAAAAAGTAATGAAGATAAAGAAGAATTAAACGAAGATGAAAAAGATGACATGAATGATGAAGATGACGATTTAACAAATCCAACTCAATTTTTTGCTCAAATACAAAGTAACAAAGAGAAATTAACAAAAGAACCATCAAATAACAATATAAATGAAATAGATGAGGAAGAAGAATTAAAAAAAGAATCTGAAAAAAATACATTAATGATAAAAAAAGAAGAAATAAAAGAAATAGAAAAAAAAGAAGAATTAAAAGAAGAAAAAAAACAAACACCAAAAAAAAACATTTTAATAAATCCAAAAACTCAAAATAACATAATAGAAGCAGAAACGGCATCATTAACATTTATAGAAACAAAAAAACCAAAAAATGAAAATTCCCAAAATCAAAATAATCAAAATTTCCAAAATTTAAATCAACAAAATAATAACAATAATAATAATAATCAAAATGACAAACCAAAAATTCAAATGATTAATCCTCAAATGAATATTCCAATGATAAATCCATTAATGTATATGCAAAATCCTTTTATGACAAATCCAACTTTATCAGTTCCTTTTAATTATACTATGATGAATCATATGAATTATATGAATTTTCAAAATGATGATGATGATGAAGAAGATGATCCTATGTTGAATAATTTTAATGATGATTTTTCTAAATATAATCCATCAATTTTTTTGGAAAAACCTGCTTTAATTGTTAAAAAAAATTTATTTGATAAAAATTGGATTTTAATGAGAAATAATAAAGTCGTTTTTAATTTTAATTCTGAAGAATTATTTTATTATTTAGGTGAACAAATTAGATATGGAAATAAATTTGAAAATATTAGTATTTGTGATTTTCAAACTGATTTATTTTTCATGCCTTCTAATTTATTTGATATTTTAAGAAATACTGTTCCTAAATTAAAAAAATTGTATTTACAACAAAAAATGATGGAATATAATTTAAATAAAAATCAAATGTTTATGATGAATAATCAAATGATGATGAATAATAATTCTAAATTTAATTCTGGTAAAAAATAAATATATAAAAAAAAAAACTAAAATTTAATTTATAAAATCTTATATATATTATTAATAAAGGATTAAAAAGAATAATTGTTGGTCATTTTACTTTTTTTTTATTTTTATTTTTTAGTAGATGTGTTAAATAGTTTTAAAGAAAAAAATTTTATTATTAATTAATTATTAATTATATTTGAAACTAAAAATTTTTTTGAAGTGATTGAATTTCTAATAATAAATCAGAAAATTCTTTTTCAGATAAAATAAAAAATAAACATTCATTTTTCAATGTTGTTAAATTTAAATAAATAATTTTAACATGAATTTTAATTTGAGAAATATTAGCAGTTTTATTTGAAGAATCATCAAAAACAATTTCCCATTTTAAATCTAAAAATTTATTTTCTAAAAGTAATTTAGTTAAACCTTCTGGACTTTCTTTATTAAAAATAGTATTATTTTCAATTACATTATTAACTATTATTGAAGGTTCTGATTCTTTTGATGGAATTGTTCTTTGTAAATATTCTATTGCTTTATTTATTTTATTTGTTTCTGTACAATCATTGAATATTAATGATTTTTCTATTGTTGACTATAAAAAATTATTTATATTAAAAATACATAACATTGAGCTTTCATTTTTTAAATAAATAAAAAATAAAAATTTTAATTTTTTTATTTTTTTTTATTCAAAAATTCATATAGATTCTTATTTAAAATATTAAGAAATAAATAAATACAAATATATAAAAAACTTTTTTTATTATATTAATATATTTCAAAAATTGTAAATACTTCCTAATGAAGGTCGATTTGGAAAATTACTTTTATAATTATTATAATTGTTATCACCAAAATTATTAAAGAAATTATCATTAAATCCATTATAAAAATTATTTGAATATTTTTTTCTATTTTGATTAGAGAATTTATTTCTATTATAATTATATTGATTATAAACACCATTAAAAATATTATTATTACTATTACTACTATTATTATTATTTTCCATATTATTAACTGAATTATATTGAGAAATTCCAAAAATTGAATTTAAATCTGGAATAACACTTCCATGATTTAAATAATTTCTATAATTTAAATTATTAATATAATCTCTATTATTTTTAGCAACATCATCTCTCATAAAATTTTTCTCATAAACAGAAAAATTTCCTTTATTAGTAGGTGAAAAATTATTATTTAAAAAATTATTTCCTCGATTATCATTATTCATAAAATTATCATCAAATTTTTGTTCACTTCTAACATTAGTAGAACTATTATATCTATTTCCATAAGAAAAAGTATTAGGTCTAAACTCACTAAAATAAGCATAATTTAACAATTGTCTACAATTAGGTCTTCTATTAGAATCATATTGAAAAATATCATTAATTAATGTAATAGCATCTTCAGAAGCATCATTAACAATATTCATTAAATTAGCTTTATTACAAATAGGAAATTTCATTCCTAATTTTTGAATTAATTTATAAGCTTCAGGCCATTCATTAAAATTAGGAGTACCTAAAACATTACAAATTTTATTTAATTGATCAAATTCGTCAATACCAGGAAAAATAGGATTTAAATTATATAATTCAATCATAATACAACCAACAGCCCAGACATCAATACTATAATTATAATTAACTCCCTTTAATACACATTCAGGTGCCCTGTACCATCTTGTACAAACATAATCAGTTAATGGAATATTTTTATATTTTGGTATTTCTTTTGCAACACCAAAATCTCCTATTTTAATTTGGAGATTTGATTCATTTATAAATATATTTTCTGGTTTTAAATCTCTATGCATATAACCATTTTGATGTAAATAATTTAATCCTTTTAATATTTGATATATTATTTTTTTTATTTTAAATTCAGGAATTTTTTCTCTTTGTTTTTTATGTTTTTCTATATATTCATATAAGTTAATTCCACAATATTCAAAAATTAATGAAACATCACTGTTTTGTTCTCTTATTATTTCATGTAATTTTACTATGTTTTCATGATTTAATTTTTTTAATATTTGAACTTCATTTTTTTCTATACATTCATTCCAACTTACTATTTTATCTTTTAGTTTTTTAATTGCAACACTTTCATTTGTTTCTATGTTTAATCCACGATATACTGTTCCATAGGTTCCATCACCTATTACTTCAAATATTTGATACTTATTCATTTTTATTTTTTAATTTTATTTATTTAATATGTTTTTTATCTTAATTATCTGTTTTATTCATTATTCTTTTATTAATGAAAAAAAATATAAGATTATTTTTTTCAAATTATTTTTATTTATTTATACAATAAAATTAATATTAAAAATAACAATAATATTTTGATATTTTTATCAATTTGATCTGGTAAATACAACAAATATTATTGATAATTATTTTTAATAATTTCAATAATATTATAAATGGTATTTCCATATATTTATTTATCACACTCAAAGAAAGTCTATATTATTATTATATATATGATAAATACAAAATCAAATGTTCGAAAATTTTGAATTTTAAATATCTTGAATAAGGATTTCTTTATTTTCTCCAAACAAATTTTTTTTTTCTTCTTTTTCAATATTCATTGAATTAATATCATAAAAAATATTCATATCGGTTTCTATATCAAAATCTTGATCTTTAATTGGACTAAAATTCATGAAAAAATTATCATCATAATTTATAATATTTGATTTAAAAATATTTTCTTCTTCATTTTCTATTTCTTTATTTAAATCTTTTTCTTTTTTTTTGTCTACTTTATAATTTTGATTGAAAGTATTCATTTCATTAATTATTTCTTCTTTTTCATGATTTAGTCTTTCAATTTCATCTTTTAAATACATTTCTTCAAAGCTTGACTCTAAAAATAAACTTGAAGAATTTGATGAAATAAACATTGATTTATCATTTAAAAAATCAGGTATTATAATCTCATCTAAACTTAATGATTCTTCTTGAATCATTTTTTTTTTTAGAGTTAATTTTTTTAATTTTATCTCAATATCTTTTCTTTCCTTTAATTCTTTTTTAATTCTTAAATATAAATTTTTAAAATTCGAATTATGAGTTTTTTGTCTTGTTTTTTTGTTGAAATAATTAGTAATTAAATTTAATATATTTTTTAAATCTTGAGTAGATGTGTTTTTTATTTCTGATATTTCATATCCTACATTTGTTCCTTTTACAAGTTTTGGTAATTTAACATTCTTAATTTTTTTACACATTATATAATTCAATATATAATAATTTTATAATATCAGGATTTTATATTTTCAATAAATATTAATTAAAATAATAAAATTTTTTTAAAACAAATAAAATAAATAAACTATTATATTGTTTTTATATTTTTTCTTAAAAAGGTTATTTCTTAATTTTCATTATTTTATTTTTTAATAAATTCCATAATTGATATGAAAATGATTTTATTTTTATATTAAAGTTTTAATTAAATAATTTTATTAATTTAATTTTAAATTTAGGTTTAAATAATAATATTTCAAATCTTTTAGTTTTAATCTTGAAATTTTTAGATAATTAAAACATATTTTCATTTTTTTATTATCTTTTGTTAAAGTATTAAAATATATAAATTAAAATAATAATAAATTTTAAATGGGAGCCTGTGGATGTTTTGATAATAGAAAAATAATATCAAATAATAAAAATAATAATATAAATGAAATAATTGATCAAGTTGAAGATTCTATTATTAAATTAAATGGATTTAATGATGATCAAAGAATTACTCAAAAAGATGATATACCTATTTATGAAAATACAAATTATATAAAAAATGAAAAAATTCATGAAATTGATACAATAGGAAATGATTTAAATATAAAAAAAAATCATAAAAAAAAAAAGTCAATTGAAAATATTCAAAATGAAGATGAAAAGAATGATAATTTCAAGAATAATAAAGAAAAAAATAAAAAAAACAATAAAACACGAAAAAATGAAAATCTAATTAATAATGAAAAAGAGAAAAACAATAATGAAAATAAAAAAAATAATAATAATGAAAAAGAAATAGAAAAAGAAAATGAGGATGAAAAAAAAACAGAAATAAAAGAAGAAAAAAAAAATGAAAAAAAAGAAGAAAAAATTGAAAAAAAAGAAGAAATAAATAAAAATGAAAATAAACAAAACACTATAAAACAAAAAGAAACTGAAAAAGAGAATAATGAAAATAAAAATAAACATAAAAAAGAAGAACAAAATAATGAAAACATGTTAATTGATAATGAAGACAATGAAAATAAAATAAAAAATAAGATAAATTATAAAGAAACAAAAAAATCAGATATTTTAAATCAAAATGAAACAGATATATCATTATATAGATATCCTTCTAATTTTGAAATAATATATCAAAATTCATCAATATTAAAAGGTAAAAGAGAAATAAATATAGTATTAATAGGAGAAAAACAAAGTGGAAAAAGTTCATTTGTAATAAAATTAGCAGAAAATAGATTTGAAAATTTATATATTCCAACAGTTTTTATAGAAACAATATCAAAAGTTATGACTTATAATAATAAAAGATATGTTTTAAATTTTGATGTTACTCCAGGTGAACAAGAATATCAACAAGATTATTCTACTTTATATGCAAAGTCTAATTTTATTTTTTTATTTTATGATGTTACTAATTTAGGTAGTTTTTTAAGAGCAAAAAAATTTATTAAAAAAGAATTAAAAAATAAAATTGTAATGTATTCGCATAATTTTTCTAATATATTTATTATTGGTAATAAAATTGATTCTACTCCTTTCATTGAATCTAGTACTCAAATTAGAAGTTATTGTGAAAAACATCAATTAGAATTTTTTGAAATTTCTGTTAAAACAAATGCAGGAATTGGTTATATGATGAATAAACTTTTAGCAATTTTTGATAGTATATCATCAATATAGAAATATATGAAAAATGTTTTTTTATTTTTTTCTTATTATTTAATAAGATTAATCGTTTATATATATAAGTTAGATGATAATAAATATAATTCAAATATGATATATTCTATTATATAATCAATTTGTAAAATGGTTTAATAATAGTTTTTTTTTTATAATTATATTAAATATTGTTACATCAATAAAATTTAAAATAAAAATTTCAAAAATAAATATAATTAAATTCTTATTTTAAAATAATAAATTATTTTTATGCAGTTACATTTATTTCAATTTAAAACAAAAAAAATTTTAATATTAATGAGGAACATAATTAACAGGAAATTTAATAGATCTTAATTCAATTTCTTCTTTTCTTTCTTCTTCATCTAAATTATTAAACATAGAATAAAAAGTTTGTAAAGCTTGACTTTCTAAAGCAGTATTTGTAGTAAATAAAGAGCAAAATTCATTAAAATTAATTTCTTCTTGTCCTTTAATAGGAGCAAAAAATTCATTTAAATCAATATTTAATTCAAAAACATTAATAATATCAGATAATTTTTTTTTATATACATAATCTTGTTCTGGCCCTGCTAAATTTTCAAATAAAGTTTTCATTTCTGGATCATTTGAATTGTATTCTTGATCTTGTTCTCTTTTAATTTGTTCAATATAATTGTAATAATCATCTTGTTTTATATTTATTATTTGACCTCCACTTTTTTTTTCTAAAGCTGTTTTTATATCTTTTAACATATTTCCTGCTATTGTTTTGTCTATTTTTTTATTTGATAATATTATTTCTTTAAATGTCTCAAATTGAATTTGATTTCCTTTTGAATATTCTGTCCAATATTTTCCAAAGTATTCTTGATCTTCTTTATTTAAATATGCTTTACTATGTTTCATTTTTAATGATTTTAAATATTTCTTTTTTGATAGTAAATATATATTTGATTAATCAAAATTATTTATTTTTAATCAATTTTTTATTTTTAATTCAGTTGAAAAATTAAAAAATAATTTATAAATATTAGATTTTAAAAAATAATTGTACATAAAAAATATGAGATAATTCTTTTTAAATAGGTAAAAAAAGCATTAATAACATAATTATATATCAATAAATTAAAAATTGAATTTTTTAATATCTATAATAATAAACAAAATATAAATTAATTTTATTATCTTTTAAAAACGTTTTTTTAAATTCTAAATCAATTTTAAAAACAAAGCTTATTTAAATAAACATTTATAAATATAATTAAAAAAAATCAATAAATAATCACTTTTTAATTTAATGATTATTTAAAACTAAAATAAAAAAAATAACAATTTAGATCTATTAATTGAATATATAATACAAAAAAAACAAAAAAAAATAAAAAAATAAAATGGAAACTGAAATTGAAGAAGAAAAAAATGTATCAACATATAATGATGAAAACCAAGGAGGAAGCCGTTATTTGACTTCAAAAAAAAAGCAATATTTACTTGCATCAAACATGGAAAGTATTGGTCTTTTAATTCAAAGTCAAGTAGACCAATTAACAGATTTATTAATTCAACAAAAATCTGAATATGACAAATTAACTCGTGAATCAAATATAAAGAAAGAACAAACAGAACTTTTAGATAAGAAAATAAAAGCATTACAAGGAATGGATGAAAAAACAAAAAAAAAAGCAAAAGAAAATAAAGAATCAATTGATACAATGAAATCAGTTATTAAATTAAAAAATGGAAGAAAAGCAGAAGAAAATTATAATAAAAAAACATTACAAAAAAATGTTGATAAATTAAATCAAGATATTTTATTAATTCAAAAAGAAATTCTTGATGTAGAAAACAAAGGAAAAATTTTAGATAAAAAATTACAAAAAGCAAAATTTAATGAAAATACAATTCGTCAAAAAAAAAACGATGTACATTCTCAAATAGAAAGTCAACAATTAAAAAATAAATATTCAAAAAATGAAAATGATTTAATAATTCAATATTATGAAACAATAATAAAACAAAAATATATGTTTATACAATCAGCAGATGAAAGAAAAGAAAAACAAAAAAAAATTGCACAAGAAGCAAAAAATGATTCTCAAGATAAACAAGAAGTAGAAAAAAGACATGAATTACATTTATTAGTTTTATACAATCAATATTTAAGAGAAAAAATGAGTGAATTAATTCAATCAAATGAAAAAATGGAAGCAACACTTGAAGAAATAAGAGATATAACAGGAACTGAGAATTTAGATTTATTAGTTGAAACTGTTTTATTAAGAAATAAAAGATATAATTATTATTGTAAATTAGTTGCTGAAACTGAAAAAAAGAAAATACAATTAAATGAAGAATTAAATAATTTAAAAAATGAATATATTGAATTAAAAAATCAAGTTCTTATACAAGAAGAAACAAATGAAGATGCTAAATCAATTTCTACTATTCCAACTACACATGTTGAAGATGATGAAAAAGAATTAATTGCAAAGGAACAATCATTAAATAAGAATTTATATGATATTGGAGAAAAACATAATAATGTTAATTTAGCTTATGCTAAAGTTCTTGAAAATATTAATGCTTTAAAAGAATTAGAAGGTGATGATGATAATCAAGATGAAGAAGTTGAATTACATTTAGAAGAAGAAGAACATGATAAGAAAGATGCTCCTATATTAAAAAATGAAGAAAATAATAATTTAACTACTAATTTAGAAACTAATAAAGAAGGTGAAGAAAATAAAGAAAATAATAATGGTGAAGAAGGTGAAGATAAAAAAGAAGGTGAAGATAATAAAGAAGGTGAAGAAGGTGGAGAAAAAAAAGAAGGTGAAGATAATAAAGAAGGTGAAGAAGGTGAAGAAAAAAAAGAAGATGAACCAAAAGAAATAATATTAACTGAAGAAGAAGAAAAAGCAATAAAAGATTATTCAAAATTCCTTCAAAAATCATCAAAAAAATTTGATATTTTATTTTTATTACATTCTAAAACAGAATTTTTAAATATAATGGCTGAAAAAGGAAAACAAATGGAAAAAGAAAATACACTTGCAAGAAGTCAAGCATTAAAACCTACTCAAAGAAAAGTTACAAAGAGAATTACTAAACAAAGAAAAACTAATAGATTACTTACTACTCTATCAAGAATTTCTAGAATGTCAAAAATTAATGTTAATCAAAGTGCTCCTCTTATTATAACTGAGATAAAGAAAAAAGAAGATGATGATGATAAAAGTAATTATGATCCTGATAGAGATATTTTGAGAAAGTTTTTGAATGAACAAAAAAAAGAAAGAGAAGATTATATTAAAATTAATCAAGAAGCTGGAAAAAATAAAAAAACTGGAAAATAATTATACAGATTTTAAAAAAAATAAAATAAAATAAACTAATAAACTTATGTTTTTATTATTATCTTTTATTTTTTTTATTGAAAAATAATTATTTTATTATTCATTTTGTTATTTATAGACAATTAATATTTAATTTAAAATTCAAAATGAAAAAAAATAATACAAAACTTAAAATTGATATTCTGAAAATAAAATCTTTATATGATGATATTTCAATCTATAGATCAAATTCAACAATAAAAAAATATATAAATCAAAGATTAAAAGGAATGAATTTAGAAAAAAAAAATAATAATATAATAAATAAAAGTTTAAATAATAAAAGATTATTTTATACTGCAAATAAAAACAAATCAAATAAAAGAAAAACTAATTTCCAACATACAAATACAAGTTCTTCGACTTCAATAAGTGAAAAATCAGCATTTAAAGATCTTAGTAGAGAAATAAATAATATAAATTTGATAGCATTTGAAAATGATATATCAAATGAAAAAATAGAAGATAATTTAAAAGAAAAAGAAAAAGAATTAGAAATGATAAAAGAAGAAAATGAAATTTTAAAAATAAAGTTGAAACAATCTCAAAAAAAAGTTAGCAATTTAGAAGATATATTAAAAAATATTTTTGAAATTAGTAAACCTAAAAATAAAAAAGAATGCCCAATTCCAACTCCTGCAATAAATAAATATCCTCAAATTATTGTAAGGAGAAAAAAAGGAAAAAAAATTACTAAATATACTAGAGGTGATCATAATGATGAATTTAATATTGATAATGATGTGTATTATTATAATATTTGTAAAACTGAGGAAGATAGATAAAAATATTATATATAAATATTTTTTTCATTTTTATATTTATATATATTAAAATATTACTTTTTTGGATATAATAATTGTTTAATTATTTAATTTTTTTTTTCAATTTTTTTTTATATATTTTTATATATTTTAAAATTTTAGGAAAATATATTTAATTAATTATTACATTTAATTATTTTTATAAACTAAAAAAATGAATTCAGGTATTAGAGCATTAGATAAAAGTAAATTTCTTTCATTTGCTCAAAGATTATCAAAAAATAAAATATCAAATAGTTATTTACCAAAAAAAGATAATAATCAAAAACTTTATACTAAAAATTCAAATTCAAAATCTAGTTCTGATTTAATTTATTCAAATATTGTTCCATCAAAAGAGAGAAGTCGTTCATTAAATGCTATGATGTCAAATGTATTTAAGCATACAAATACAGAAAATAAAATAAATGAATTAAATGATTTAAATGATTTAAATTTAAATTATGAAAATAATAATTCAAATATACAAATATATGATAGTAGAAAAAGAGCAGATACATCTTTTTGTTCAGACCTTTCTGATGAATTATTATCTTTAAATAATCATCCACAATTTTCAAGAAGAAATTCAAATGCTTCAAATGAAAGTATGAGTGATAAAAAATCATCTATTTCTTTTTCAACATCTCATTATTCAAAAAGAATTTATAATAATTTTGATATTTTAATGAAAAAAAATATGTATAATAAAAGTAATGAAACAACAAGACCAAATTCTTCAAAAACTTCATATAATAGTAATACTAATTCTTCAAGTAACAATTATTCAAATTCAAATAATAATAATTATTCTTATAATTATAATTATACTGAAGAAAATAAAGTTGAAAACCCTTTAAGTTCTCATAATTATAAATCTCCTTATATTTCAAATACAGAAATAAATAATAATAGTCCTTCATATAAATCATTTAGAAGTTCAAGAAAGACTATTTTTAATAATAATTTAAAACATGTTAATAATAGTATAAGAAATAATATGAGTGATATTAAGAATTTTGTAGATAATGATAATACAAAAAAATATTATCCTAAATTAAAATTTTCAAATAATACAAATTCAATAACAAATCCTAATATAAATAATAGAAATAATTCTAATACATATACATCTTATACTGAAGGTAATGTAATAGAAGATGGTGGACGATTAAAACAAAGTTCAAGTCAAAGTAATATATTAAAAAAAGAAATTTTAAAAAATTCAAAAATATTAAATTCATCATCATCAACAAGTGATATTAATCAAAATAATAACTTTAAAAATAGTACTGTAATTCAATTAGAAGATTTAATAGTTCTTGAAGAAAAATTATTTCATATATCAGAAAATTTTTCTAATATAAATTCATTATCTAAATTATGTATTGAATGGTGGAATTTTTATACTTATACAACATTTGGTGGAAAATTTGAAATATTCTTTCCAAAAACAATATCAATTCCACATCAAATTGCACATGAAACTTCAGTTTTAGAATTATTATCAATTATTATTATTTATGAAATTATTAAAGATAATAAAATTGGTCAAACTACTTTAAATTCTTTAATAAATTTAATAAGAGAAGTTCATCAAAATTATTTAATAACTTGTGATTATGTTTTATCAACAATAAATGCTGACACTTTACATGGAAATATTTGGATTAATAAATTACAAAATATAATAAAATCAAAATCAAATCATATAATATTAAAAAATGAACATATAAATCAATTAAAAAAAGGTAATCATTCAATTTCAAATATAATTAAAAGTGTAATTAAAACTTATTCATATCATTATAATAGTGGTAAAATAAATTCTTCAACATTAAATTATTATTTTAAAAATGTATCTAGAATAAGAATAAATACTTTAAATGAATATTTTAGAAAGAAAATAAATCAAGACTGTGTAAAAACAGGAGCAAGTTTTGTAACATTTGCAACAAATGTTGAAAATAATAATTCAGATTCAATAACAGTTCCATATTTATCAAAAAGAATAAATAGAGGTAAAAAATTTACATTAGTATTAGATTTAGATGAAACATTAATTAGTTTTCATATAAATGAACAAGGAAAAGGAATTTTAATTCCAAGACCATTTTTACTTAAATTTTTAACTGAAATGAATAAAATATTTGAATTAGTTGTTTTTACTGCTGGAACACAAGAATATGCTGATCCTATATTAAATATTATTGATAAAAAAAATTTTTTTGATAAAAGATTATAT
>JAJMZS010000552.1:0-24285 GCA_023807205.1 Isotricha prostoma | reverse complement strand
AATCCCCAATCCCCAATCCCCAATCCCCAAGCATATGAAATAAAATTTAATTTTATGTATTTTTATTTAAAGATATTTATATTTATCTTTGGAAAAATTAATAAAAAAATGAGAAAAAATTATTTTTTTTAGAAATTGAGATATTTTACTTATTCTTAATGAAAAATAATTTTTCAGTTATTGAAATTTAATTGATTAATTCTTTTTTATTTTATATTTATATAAATATACAAATTTAATAATTTAGAAAATAAAATGTTCTGAAATAAATATAACTAAAATTTCATTTTTTAATTTAAATCATCTCTAACAATATTTTCTTCATCAAAATCATCATAACCATTTTCATCTTTTTTCTCTTGAAGAGATAAAGCTTGATTAAGAGGTAAGAATTTAAAATCATTTTTTTCAACACTCATTTTAACAAATTTTTCAAGTCCATCACAATCACTCATTTCTTTTTGTTGTAATTCAATAACATAATATAAATAAGCAAAAATATTATGTTCATATTTATAATGATTTAACCAACCATTACCTTTTATTTCAAAAACATATTTTTGAATTCCACAAACAAAACAAAATTCTTTTATATTTTTTCTTCTAATTTTCATTTTTTCTCTTAATTGTGTTAATCCATCAATAATTAAAGAAAAAATAACATTAAATATTAAAACCATAATAAGAAAATAAAAAGTAATATCAATTAAATATTTTTTAAAATATTCTTTATCATTTCTTGATAATTCACCACCAATTATTGATAAACCTGAATTTGTAGTAATTCCAATATGTAAAACTGATAAAAAACAATTATAAATATTATCACAATATCCATTTACATCAACTTCATTACTTGAACTTTGCATATAATCTGTACTTTTAAAATGACTTCTTAAAGTAAAAAATTCAAAAACTGAATAAATATAAATTAATATTGTTAAAAGAATTAAAGTTGATATTATTTGAGTTATATTATTTGATAATGCTCTTATTATATTTTGTAATGATTTATTTAAACGTACAATGTCTAAAAGTTGTAAAATATTAAAAAAAGGAGTTATGAATATTCCTAATATTGATATTATAAAATCTAAAATAAAAAAACAAACATCTAAATCAAATAATAAATTTATTCCTTTTGTTTTATATAATTTAATCCATAAATATTTATGATCACTACTAATTTTATCTAAGAATTCATAAAGAAAATAAAATAATATTGAACCAGAATATTTCTGTATTTTTTCTTCTTTATATTTTAAATTTAATTCATTTGCTTTTTTTTCAAGTCTATTATAAATTAAAGGATATTGATTAACAATAATAAAAATTAAAGCAAAAGAATTTAAAATTAATTGAATATATTGAATTATTTTAATTTCAAGAGGAACTTTTTTATATCTAAAATGATAATCAAAAGTAGGATGAACAGAAATAAATTTACAATAATCATCAGAACAATCTTCTAAATCATCATTTCTAATAAAAATAAATAAAAATAAATTAATAATTATAGTAGTAAGATAAGCTAATTTATTAAATAAACTCCAATTTCTAAAAACAATTCTAAAAGAACCTAAATTTTGTTGATGAATTAAATCATTTTTTATATGATCAATTTGTTTAAAAAGTTCTTCTAATCTAGCTTGATGATTTTCAAATTGACATTCCCAAATTACTCCATTTCTTGATTCTTTTTGAAAGAATTTAAATATAAATGGTATTTTAAAATATGTTTTGACAATTTCTCCTCTATATACAATTTCAACATTTGAAATATTTTTAGCAAAAAAAATATAAGTATCATCAAAATATTCTCTATATTTATTAAAGAATCTTGTATTAATATCAATATCATTATGAATAGATTCATTACTTAATTCACTTTTATTATCATCAATTATATTTGAATTTATATTATTATTATCATAATATATATATGCTTTTTTTTGTTTTTTTTTCTTTTGACAACATTTATATCTACAACAAAAACATTTTTTTAAATTATAAAATAAACCTTCATTTATAAAAGCAAAATGAGATGAATTTGAATTTACTGAATTTACTGAAACATTTAAATCTGTTGCATTTATTTCAAAAATTTTACCATCTTTTGTTGTATTTAATGAATCATCACTCATATTTGATTTTAAACTTATTAATGATATATTCTGTTCTAAATTTTTAATATTTTTTTTCATATTTATTGTTTTTTTATTCATTATATTATTCTTTTTAGATGAATAATTCTTATTAATTAAATTCATTTTTTTTCTTTGATTTTTTTTAATTTCATTTTCAACATTTAAATTTTGTAATTGTAAATTTTGAGTAAAATCAAATTTAAATTTAAACCAACTAATATTAAAATTATTAGGAAAAACATCTTTTAAATACATTAAAATAATAAAAATATCAAAACCAGTATTAATAATTTTTAAATCATTACTACAAATTTTACCATGAATACAATTTTCAGAAGTACATTCATTATCAAATTCATTTGATAAAATATTAAATCCTTTTAATCTAGGAATACTATATGAATTTTGTAAAAAATGAGCACTTTGACAAATTTCTCCTGAAAATAATCTTTCTTTATTTGGTTTAATTTTCATAACATAAATATCAATTAATTTTTCTATTAAAAAATTAGCTTCTATTTCTTCTATTAATATTTCTCCTACTTCTTTTAATGTTTCTCTTGTTGTTAATGATTTTAAAAAATGAATTAAATGACATAAAAATAAATTTTTTTTTTGATTTATTTCTTCTTTTATTATAAAATTATAATCATTTTTTAATAAATTATTTATCATTTTATATAAATTTCTCCTTGAACCTAATAAAATTTGATTTTCTTTACAAGGACCAAAACAATAATCTGATAAAGTTAAAAAACATTGATTTATTAATTCTAATGTTTTAATATTATAAAAAATACTATTTTCATAACTTAAAAGAGAAATTAAAAATGTTGCATTATCATAAACTAAATTTATTGAACTTGTATTTTCTGTCATATTTAATGAATATTCTTGATTTCTAAAAAAATGTTGAAATGGTTCAAAACAATTATTACATAATAATTGAATTAATAAAAATATTTTTTTAGGAATTTGAAAATTTTTATCTTTATCAAGAAAAAACATTTTTTCAAATATTCTAAAAGAAGAAAAATTTCTAAAATTATCAATTCTTTCTAAATTAATTTTATGATTATTATGTCTTTCAATTTCAGAATAAAAAGATTTTTTTTTTATTTTATAATATTCATTTTTTTTTCCTTCATTTGGTTCCATATCATGACCAATTCTTTTTAAAGTATTATTTAATAACCATTTTATAAAAGCTAAAAATTTAAAAGATTGTTTTGGATGATCACTAAAATATTGATAAAATGCAATTTGTGCAAATAAATTTTCATGTGATAATAATAAAATTAATAAATTTAAACTTTCTTCTATTGTATTATAATCAGAATTTTTATCTATTAAAACTATTGCATAATCTATTAAACTAAAATAATTAATTTGACTTCTTATTTCATTTAATTTTATTATTTTTTCTTTTTTATTTAATTTATCATTTTCAATTTTATTTTTAAATTTTTGTAAATTTGAAAATATAATTTCTTGTATAAATTTTAATAAATATAATTTAAATTTCTTTTTTGAAAAATCTTTTACTCCTTTTACAAATTTACCAATAAAATCACCTTTTTTTAAAGCCTCTAAACTATTAATTTTTTCTGCAGTTTCTTTAATTACTGAATTACTTCCTATTTTTTCTTGTAATTCATGAAAAGATAAAATAAAACTTCTAAAAATACTTTCAATTTTTAAAGATTTATCATCAATTTTACTTTCTAAATCTAAAAATTCAGAAATATCTTGTTGTTTTGATATATTTTGTTTTTTTCCTTTAAATTGTACTTTATGAAATTTTTGTAAATAATTTGTTAATTCTTTTAAAGAAATTTTATTATTTTTATCTGTATCAATATAATTCATTGTATCTTCAATTTCTTCATTTGTTACTTTATTATTTAATAATAATTTTAAATTTCTTTTAAATTCAAATTTATCTATTTGTTTATCATTATCTGTATCTAATAAATGAAAAATTCCTGTTACATTTTGTTCATTCATTATTAAATATTCTTGAATTAATTTTAATACTTTACTTGCATGTTGTTCTTCTTTTTCATTTAATAATAAATTATCTTTTAATTTTAATTGAGAATTATTATTATTATCTGTTTCTTTATTATTTTCATCATTATTATTATTTTGATTATTTTTCTTGTTATTTTCATTTTGCATTATTAATCTTAAATCAATTGGACTTTTATTCATTAATTTTTGTTCTTTATTTAATTTATTTTTTGCTATATTATTTACTATATTTTCATAATTACTTTTTGGTGTTGCAATTAAACATTTTTGTATATGAAATTCTAATTCAGTTATTTTTGAATCTTCTCCTATTTTTTCTTCTAAAATTGTTAAAAAATCCATTAAACGACTTAATTTCTTTTTTAATTTTGTTATAATTGATCTATGTTCCTTTATTAATTTAATTTTATTAACTTCAATATATTTAAAAATATCAAGAATAAAAACTAAAAGACCTTCTTGTTTTAAATTATAATTAATATTTTCATTTAGAAAAAAATTCATAAATTCTTTTTTTTTATATTCTGTAATATATTTATTAACATTAAATGAAGTTGTAGTTTCTAATAAACGTAAATCAATAATATCAATTGTTAATAATTCTTTTGTTTCAGGATCTTCTTTTATTGTTTTTAAAATCAATTCTCTTCCTTCATAAACAACATTTTTTTTATTTTCTGGAATTGATTCTGAAAATTTATTATTTGTAATAGTAAATTTGTCTAAAAAATAATTAGCATAAAAATAAAATAAATTTATTTCTGGTATTATTAAATGAGTAAAAACTTCAAATGCATAATTTATATTATATTCTTTTTTATTATATTCTTCATTTGTATAAACTGGATAAAAAATATTTTTAAAAAAAGATAAAAATGCTAATTTTACTGGATATGGAATTTCATTTGAAATTAAATGTTTTACTAAATTTTCAATTGAGATTAATTTTCTACAATTCATTACTGAAAAAACATTATTAATTGCACATGAAGATAATAATTCAACAAATTTAATTTGTCTTATTAAATTCATATATAATTTTTGATAACCACTTTGTTTAATTTTTATATTATTTAACATTGCTTCAAATTCTTTTTTTTCTATATCAAAAATTGTAATTTTAATTGCATTTGAATTAACAAAAATATTTTGTATAATAATAATTTGATTAACATAAATATTTTGATCTTTATAATTAATATTTAAAGATCTTAATAAATCAATTGTTTCAGAACTAATAACTTTTTTATCAGTAATTCTTGAAAATATTTTTTTAATATATTTTTCATTTTTACCAGTTTCTTTATAAATATTTAATATTTCAGCTAAAACTTCACAAACATATGAATAAGTAGAAATCATTGTTAAAAAAGTATCAAAATAATTTTTTAATGACATTTGATTACTATAATTTCTAAAACAAAAATGATATAAAAATTTAAATATTGAATTATAAATAGATAAATTTTTATCAAATTCTAATAAAAAAGATAATAAATCAATTAAAGTTTCATGTATTTTTAAATGATTACAAAAATTTTGTATTTTACATAATTTTTGAGGAGAACTTAAATCTAATTTTGCAATTAATTCAACATCAATATTTCTTTTTAAATCTAATAATCTATTTAAATTTCCTTGTTTTTCTGTATTTTGATTAATTTTATAAGTAACATAATCTCTAATAATTAAATCTTTCATTTCAATAATACTTTGATTAACAGTCATTAAATTTTCAAATAAATGTGTATCTTCAGAATTAACTAAAATTTCCATAGTAACTAAATTTTTTTTCAAATTATCAAATTCATCAAAATAAGTAATTATTAATTCTAAAGCTTTTTCATCTAATTTATTCCCAGAAAATTCATTATCAAAATCATTAAAAATAATTCCTAATAAATAAATATCAAAATTAATATTTTTATTATCATCATCTTTATTTTCAATTTCAAAATTTAAAATATTTAATTTAGAATTAATAGAATTATAAATTTTAACTAAATGAGTAGAATTAGTTAAAGCATAACCTTCATAAAACCAATCATGATAAATATTCATACAATGATAAATTGTAATATCTTCTTTAATTGCACATATAGTAGAAATTATTTCAATACCACATTCATATAATTTTAATAAACCTAATTTTACTTCTGAAAAATTACCTTCTATACAATCACAAGCTAAATTTGCTAACCAATGACTTTCTCTTAATTTTTTATTTTTTTTATTTTTATATGTATCTTTTATAAAATTATTATTTGATTCTTCTTCTGAATTTTCTTCTTCTAAATCTTTTCCTTTTGGAGATTTATATTTATCAAATACTGAAAAAAAATATGATAACCATTTTGATATTTCATTTATTTCTTTATATGTTAAAAAACCAAAATCTATTATTTCTTTTGTTAAATAAAATATTTCTTCTATAAAATCTAATGTTTGAATAAATTTTTTTTTGTCTTTTTTTAATACTCTCATTGAATCAATATTTGCAATTATTTCAATATTATTATCATTATTAAAGAAATTTTTAATATAAGTTTTTAAAAAATCAAATTTATCTTTATTTATTTCATTCATATTTCTAAAATCATTTTCATTATGTTGATTTTGATTTACATTAAACCAACGATAAATAAATTCAACAATATCATCATCTTCTTTTGGATTATTATTCCAATAAAAAACTTTCATTCTATATTTTGTAATTCTCAAATTTGGTTCTGAGTCAATAAATAATACTCTAAATAATTTAATATATCTCATTCTAATACTTATATCAATATTAGTATCCATTATAACTTGCCAAATATGAGTTATTGTTAAACCAAAACTTTTTGAATTTGAAATTATATGAATATTTAATTGATTCCTTGATACACAAGTTGCATAATATAAATCTAATACTGCATTAATATAATTTATATATTTTGGGAATTTATCACTTGTAAAATTTTCATAATAAAATAATGGTACGTCTTTAAAATTATTTTTTGCTATTTTTATACTATTTAATGATGAATTTTTTATAAAAAATTCATCATAATTATATTTAGTATTAAATATTATATATGGTCTATTATTATAATCATTACCAAATTTTAAAGGTATTAATGAGTCATTTTCATATATTTTTATTTTTATTTCTATTTGATTTTCAAAAATTCCACTTCCATCTGAATTTAAACATAACATTTGTAATATTTGATAATATAAAGTTTGTTCTTCTATATTTCCTATTGTTTCATCTATTTCACATAATTTATTTTTCCAAAATGAAATTTGAGTATATTTATTATTAAAAAAAACATCATCAACTGATTGAAGTGAACTTCTCTTTTTATATACTTGTTTTTTTTCAAAATCTTCATCATTAAAATTCTTTTTTTTATCTGTTTTATTTGTATTTTTCAAACATAAAATCATTAATTGAATAATTTCTAAAGTATGAGTTTTAAATAAATCATTAATAATATTAATACATTTATATAATTCATTAGATGAATTTTTATTATCTTGAATTAATAAATTTAAAATTTCAAAAGTTAACTCAACTGCACTAATAGTATATTTTTGAGCAATTTTTTCAGGAGATAATTTTTCTTTTCCTTCATTAATAAATCCTTTATCTTGTTCATTTTGTTCAATTGACTTTCCATCAAATAACAAAATATATTTTAATAAAATAAAAATTAATCCTTGTTCAGTATGTAAATTTTGAAATTTTTTAAAGTGAACAGAACCAATTTTATTTTCTAAACATTCATCTTTAATATAATATAAAATAATTTTATAAGTATTAATCATAGTATTAAATTTATCTTCTTCTTCATAAGCAATAAAATAATCATAAACATAAACTCTTTTAATTTCATCTCCTTCAATAACTCTAATTCCCCATGAATTAATATTTTCAAATAAATTTAATAAATGATAAACAATTAAAGCAACATTATAATTAATTTTAACTAAAGAATTATTTTGTAATTCAATTTTAAAAACCATTTTTTCATAATCAATTTTATCTTCTTTTCCTAAAATCATATTATATTTTCCATCTCTGAATTTATTAACATCAATTTTTAAATAAGAATCAGTTCCTTTTGCATAAAAATAAACTTGACTTTTATCAGTAACAATTTCATTATTCATATTATAATCTTGATTATCTGCATAAATATAAAAAACACTTTCATCATTTAAAGTATTAGATAAAGAAATTTCATTTGATTCTGAATTAAAAGAAAGATACATTCCACTTGCAATATGACGAAAACGAATTGGGCATCCATAATAAATTATTTTACCTTCATATGGTTTTTCATATTGAATTTCCCAAAAAAAATTACTATTATCTATTTCTGATAAATCTGTATTTAATGATACGTAATAATTTGATATTTTTAATGATAATGATTTATTTGATTCACTTTCTGAATCTGATGAATCTATTATGTTACTTTTATTTATGTTATATTCATCCATTATTTTTTTTGATGTGAAGTTATTGTTTAAATTTAAATTTGATTCTGATGTTAAATTACTTTTTTCATTTATTTTTAAAGTTGATGTATCATTGTTTAATTTTGAATCATTTATTATTGAATTTTTTTTTAGTAAACCTCCCATATTTTTCTTTATTTGAATATTTGAAAAATCAGAAGTATTTTCATTATTATTTAAATTATTTAAATTAATATTATCTGTATTAATTTCTTCATTTTCATTTTCATTTTCGTTATTATTATTATTATTATTATCATAATAATCATCATTTAAACTTTCTTCTTCTTCATTTTTTTCATCATCATTTTTATTCGTTTTATCATTTTTTAATTTAGGTAATAATTCATTCATTGATTTTAATTTTCCACATAAATAACCATTATAATCTTGATTAAATAATTTAACTCCAGAAGTAGATTTAATATAATTTTTTTCACTAACATTTTTAATATCTTCAGCACTATCAAACAAAGAAAATTTTAAAGCACAATTAACATTACTTAAATTAACTTCTAAATTATTTTTATCTTTAGAATTAATATTAACATGAATATAACTTTCAATTTCAGTATTACAACTCATAATAAAAAAATTATCAGAATAAAAAACACTTTCTCCTAAATGTCTTATTTTAGAACTTGGAATTAATTTAAACCAAGCGTTTTGTCCTCCTAATGGATTTAAAACAACATCAATACATCCTATTTCATTTGATATTTTATTATTATCTATTATTAATAATTCATTTGTAAATACATTTCTTAATTGAATTGCTTCTCCATATGCTACTATATTATTATAATTTAATGAAAATTCACTTTGATTTCCTTTTTTTTCTTCACGTGATAACATTGATAATTCTTTTAAATTTTTTTCCTCTTCTTTTGTTAATTTTCTTGTATTTTCTATATTTTTTAAATTTTTTTTTAAGGTAAAATATTGTTTTTGAAATGATGAATTTTGAGGATTTTCTATTCGAAATAAACTCCTTTTAAATATACTTTTTCCACCTCTTAAATTTTCTATTATTGTCATTGGGATACAAAATAATTGTTTTGATATTATTTTTTCTGGACATAATATTCCTTCTTCATTTATTATTTTTGAATTTGTATTTGATTTTATTTTATATTTATATCTTATTAAAACTAAATCACCAATACGTAAAAAATTATTTGTTCTATATTTTGTATCATTATTTAATAAATTATTATAATTATATAAATGATTTAAATGAGAAAAGTAATGAATATTATTTTTAAAATTTTCATTATTTAAATGACTATTATTTATTTTAGAATTTATACCAGAAAATATTAATGATTTTCTTTTATTTGAATTACTATTATTATTATTTAAAGTATTTGTATTAAGAAAATTATTTAATTGATTTTGAAATAAAGTTTTATTTCTATAAATATTAGAAATTTTTTTAGGATTAATTATATTAGAATGTTGATTATTTTGATTAATAAGTGTTCTTTTTTTTTTTTGTTGTCTAATATTTTCTTCTGCATGTCTTGGATTAAACATTTCTTTTTTATTTAAAAATTCTTTACTTAAAATAGTAGATTTTCCAACTTGAAAAGTATTCATAATATTATTATTTTCAGGATTAAAATTAATATTTAATTCACTTCCTTCACCTTGACCATAATTATTAAATTTTGAATTAACTGTTCCTAATTTTTGATGTGAAAAAATATTATTTGGTGGATTAAAAATTGAAGTTCTTTTTTTTTTCCTTGTTGATGATGGTAAATTGATTGATGCTATTGAATTTGAAATATTCATTGTTGGAGCTTTTTCTAAAATATTATTATTTGGTTTTTCTATTTTATAATTTTGATAATTTGGTTTATAATTTATTTCATTATCTTTATATGCATTTGGCATTAATTTATTTAAATAATAATTTACTCTTAATTTTTCTTGATATGAAAATTTATAATCTTTTTTATCATCTGTTGATTTTATATTTCTTATTAAATCAAGTCTATAAAAAAATTCTAGAATTTTTCTATATTCAAGGAAATTATGAATCTTTTTTACAAACATTTTTATTCTACCATCATTGTACATTTTTTCAATTTTTTTAAATTATTTTTATAAATTAATTAAATAATATTATTCTTTTCTAAAATATTTAAATTTCCTATATCATAATACATTTGTTAAAATTTCTTGAATTTATTTCATTTAAAGCATTTATCATTTTTAAATTATAACAATTATATTATAATATGCATATATTTATTTTTTAAATACTATTTAATGTGATAAATTTAAAAAAAAACTAAATTTTATTCATAATATAATTTCTAACCTTTTAGCTTTACATTTTTTTAATATATTTCAAAATTGATGAAATATTTTAATTCTAATTTTAAACAATATATAATTTTTAATTTGGAAAAATATTATTTATTGATTGTAAATTTGTACATATATAAAAATCTAAATAGAATATAAATTATAAATAATCAATTATCATATATTATTTTATTAAAATAAGATATATTAATTTTTATTATTTATTATCTTTATGGCTAAATAAATTATTTTTTAATTAAACTTATAATAAATTCCAAATTATAATTTAAAAAAGTATATATTTCATAATAAAACTATTACAAGATAAATAAATTTGAAATATATATTAATAATATAAAAAAAATTAATCTTTTATTTATATTATTATTCATTTTATTTTACTCTAATTACAATAATTTATTATGGTATATTAATATAATTATTTTATTATTATTATGTATTTTAAAATTTAAACAAAAAAAATAAATGAATAATAAAAATCAAATAAAAGAAATTTCAATAATCCAAAGAACATTAAAAAATTATACTCATTTCTCAGTAATCGATTCAAGTATTCAAACAATAACATCTTGGCGTAGATCAAAAACAAAATTTAGAATAAATTTAATATTCAATATTTTATCATTTGGAATATTACATTTAATAAGTTTATTTTATCCAAAATTATATATTCGTTTATATTGTAAATCAAGTCTTCCAATTTATTCAGATTTTTTTTTAGTAGAAGACATTTATGGTTCATCACAATTATGTCAATCAATAATAAAGAAAATAAATAATAAAACATTTTCAATTGTTTCAAGAATTTTACAAAATAATATTTCACCAATTAATAATCAAACAATTTCTTTTATATATAATTGTACAACTTATTGTTATCATGAATCAACAAATTCAATTTCTGCTGTTTATTATAATTTAAGTAAAACTACAAATAAAAATATTGTTAATTGTTTAAGTGAAGGATTATCTTCTGAAGCAATTGTTAATAAACACATTGAAAAATATGGTGATAATAATATTCCTTATAAATCAAATATTATTTTAGCTCATTTTTTTTTTATTGAAATACCACATTTTATTATTGTAATTTTTACTGGAATTATTTGGATTATTAGTAATGATTTAATTTTTGGTATTATTTTAATTGTATTAACCTTTATTTTAATTCTAATTAAACTTTTATATAAATATAAAGTTTTTTATCAGAAATTTAAAAAAGATGAAAAAAAAGATATATATTGTAAAGTAAAAAGAAAATATTTAAATACAAATTCATATGAATTAAATGAAACAAAATTAGTTCCTGGTGATGTTATTTATATGAATATTAATCAAAATGTTCCATGTGATTGTTTATTATTAGAAGGAGAATGTATAATTAGTGAAAGTGAAATAATAGGAAAAACTGCAGTTACAAGGAAAGTTTGTTTAAAAAATAATACTGAAAATTTTAATTATTTAAAAAATAAAGATTCTATAATTTATAGTGGTAGTAAAATTATAAAATGTCATTCAAAATTAGAAGACAAATCAATTGTTTTATTATGCATAAATACTGGAGTAAATTCATTTAAAACTAATTTATATGCTAATTTATTATATTTTGATAAAAGAAATAAAAACCATAATGAATATAAAATTTTATCTTTAGAAAAAATGTGGAAAACAATATTAAATTTAATTATAATAATGATATCAATAATTATATTATATATAAGATATAAATATTACAAAAAAAAAAATTATTCTAATGAAATATTTAAAAATTTCAAATTAGTAAAATATATATTAAATTGTTTTGCAATTCAATTAATTCCAATATATCATCTCGCATTAGAAGTAGTAAATTTATTTGGTTGTTTAAATTTATATAATGAAAATATTCAATGTGTAGATGAAGCAAGACTTACAACTTCAGGAAGAATTTCAACAATTTTTTTAGATAAAACTGGAACTTTAAGTGAAAATAAAATAGAAGTTTCTGGTTATCATCCAATTTATACAAATGAAAATGGTATGATTTATATTAAATCATTACAAAAAGAAAATATAAAAACTTTATGTAATGAACATTTAAAATATTATAAAGAATTAGTTAAAAATCCAAATTTTAGTAATAGTCAAATTTCAAATTTAAAAATTCCTGTTTTATTTCTTCAATGTATTGTAACATGTCATAATTTAGAAAAAATAAATAATAAAATGTGTGGTAATTTATTAGAACAAGATATTTTAAAAACAATGAAATGGGATATTAATAATATTAATATAATAAATGATAATGGAGATGAAGAAATTTTTACGGAAATTTTTCCTAAAAATTATTATAAAATAACAGAAGGAATATTAAAACAACAAGGTCATCAAGTTAATTCATTTAAATTAAGAATAATACAAAGATTTTTTAATATAAGTTCATTAAATATTTCTTCAATTGTTTATAATTGTTTAGATGGTACTTTAAGATTTTTTACAAAAGGTCCCCCTGAAAAAATATTAAAAGGTTGTAATTCTTATTCTTTAATTGATGATATTGATAAATTATTAAGAATATTTAGATTAGAAGGATTTAGAGATTTAGCTTGTGCAAGTAAAATAATTGATATTCATTCATATAATCCTGAAAATGATGAAAGTTTCTATTTAAATAATTTAACTTTTTGTGGTTTTATTACAGTTAAAAATAATTTGAGAAAAGAAACTAAAGAAGTTATTAAAAAATTAAAACAAATGGATTGTAAATTAATTATTAATACTGGAGATAATATTTTTACTACATTGGCAGTTGGTTTTGAAAGTGGTATTATTTCTGATAAATCTGTTTATATTTTTGATAAAAATGATAATGATGATGATATTATAATTACTCATTTACATAAAAGTGAAAAAGAAAATGAAAAAGAAAAAAAAATTGAATCACAATTAAATCAATTATTAACAAGTGATTTTGATAAAAAAACAAATTTAAATAATTCTATTATTCATAAAAGAAAAATGAGTATTAATTCAAATACTCCTTTTAATTTATATCATAAACCAACATTTTCACATTTTATAAATAAAAATTTTTTAATATATTCAAATAATGAATTATCAAAAAAAAGAACATTTAATGCAAATTTAAATTTAGAAAGTTCACCAACTGCATATCATATTCCAATATTAAAAGTTTCTACAAATTCAATAAATTCAAAATTTACAAAAAGAAATTCTCCAAATTCTCCAACAATAAAAAAGAATAATGCTTTTTTAAATCCTTCAGCAACTTTTTCTTTTGAAACAACAAAATTAAAAAAAATGAAATATAATTGTATATATTGTGTAAGTGGAAAAGTATTTAGATTTGTATATAATAAAAGAGAAGAAAAAAAATATTCTAAATTATTAAAATATTTTAATCATATTTGCAAAATTTATTATGGAATGTCAAGTGATGATAAAAGTTTATTAATTAATTATTATAGAACATTAGAAAATGAAATAATTTGTATGGTTGGAAATGGAGATAATGATATTGATTCAATATTATCTTCTCATGTTGGAATTAATTTAAATATTCCTAATAATATTGATAATATTTTATCACATTATTTTACTTTAGATAATAATTTATATTGTATTGAAAAAATAATAAAAAATGGAAGAGCTGCTTATGAAAATAGTTTTTTATTACTTTGTTCTCTTTTAATTTGTTCTTCTTTAGAAACTTTATTAAATGTTTTTTCATATTTTTTATTAGTTAAATTGAAAAATTCACAATTATTAATTATGAATGTTGTTTTTTTTGTTTTAGCAAGTACTGCTTTTAAAATGAAAGCTGATAATTCAATTGATAAAAATCCACTTTTTCAAAATAGACTTTTTAATATTTATAATATTATAAAAATGATTATTATTTTTTTTGGTAAAATTACTATTCAAATCTTTTATTATTATCTTTATGATTATAATCCTGATTTAAGTGATGAAATTAATAGAAAAGTTTTATGTAGTTATTTATATCTTTTATGTATTTTTCAAGGAATTTCTACTATTTTTATATTTAATAAAGAAAATTTTTTTAGAATTACTGCTGAAAATAATAAATTATTTATTATTATTTTTTCACTTGTTTTACATAGTTTCTTTTTTATTATTGGTTTTTCAAATATAAATTTTCGTCCTTTTTATTTTGATATTGTATATTTTGAATATTATGAAACTAATTGTGATTCTTATGATGATATGCATAAATTAAAACTTATTTTATATATTTCTGTTGATTTTATTTTTACTTATGGTTTTATTAAAATATTAAAATATATATTTGAAAAACAAGCTAATAAAAGAGAAAGAGAGTATTTAATAAAGAAAATGAAATATAGAGCAGAAGAAGAAAAAGAAAATGAAAAAGAAATTAAAAATAAAGAAGAAGAAGAAAGAAAAAAAGTAAATCAAATTTTTCCTTCTTCAGGAAGTTAAAAATTAAAAAAGGAAATTTAAATACTTTTATATTACCTTTTATAGTCAAAAAATATATTTATATAATATAAAATTAATAAAAAATATACAAATTTTTAATCTATAATATAAATTATTTAAAAAATTAAATTTGATAATAAATTTTAAAGAGTTGTAATATATTTAATTTCATTTTTTTTGTTTTATATTTACAAAAATTCCTCTTGTTAAAATTATTTCAAAATTAAAAATTTGAGAAAAGCTTTCTTCATTTCCATAAATATAAAAAATAATAAAATATAATAAAATCAAATTATATAAAATTAAAAATCTATAATCCACATTTAATCTTTAAATACATTTAAATACAACCTTTTTGAATAATAAAAATTCATAATAACATTTAAAAAATGAAACAAGAACTACATTCACAAATAGTTTTATCATTTTTATAATCATAAGAATTTTCAATTAAAACAATTTCTGCAATTTTTTTTGATGAAATAGTATCAATAAAACTAACTTTATGTTTCTTTGATCCTTTAACAATTTCATTTCCATAAACATCAATTCTATTATGATTAATTTCTTTTGATAATCTTCCATTTAATAAAAAATTTGAAGGACGACTTCTTCTTTGTTTTGAATATCTTGTACTTACTTGATCAGAAGATGATATTGTTACTTTTGAATTTCTTCTTTTTGGTAAATTTGATAATGAAATTTTTGTTTTATGAGAATTATGTTCTGGTGTTGAGTTTGAACTTAAGTTAAATCTTACATTTTTTGAAGATGATGGGGTTGACATTTTTTTTTTTATAATTTTTTTTTGGTGTTAGATTTTATTTATAGTTATATTTTTTATTATGAAATAATATATGTGAAACTAAAGTAATTTTTATTCTTTTTTATAAAGTTTTTAAATGAAAGATATATTTAATTAATATTTTTTTTTGAATTATTATTATTTAAAGAAAAGAAATTTTAATCTGATAAAAAATCATTTGATTTAAATATAAATGAAAATAAAAAAAGATAATATATCATTACTTAATTAAAAAAAAAAAAAATATAAAAAAATTAAAAATGTTAAATAATCCTGATGATCAAGCATTAATAAAAGAAATAACTGATGATTTAAATAAAAAATCAATAGATGAATTAATTTATTTAAATTTTAATCCTGAACATTATATAAATGAATTTACAAAAAAACAAAGAGAATCAAATGAAGCTTTATTATTTGAAGTTAAAAATCAAAATACTCAATTTGAATCTAAAAAAGCTCAATATGATAATATTAAACAAAATATTGAAAATTGTAAAATTCAATATGAATCAAAAGAAAATGAATTAAAAACTTTATTAAGTATGAAACAAAATATTGATAGTCAAGTAACTGTTGATAGATTAATTCAAGAAATGACTGGTTTTATTAATGATAATTTTTATAAACCAAGACAACAATTAATTCAACAATTTAATAGTAAAAGTATTTCTTTTGATGATTTTATTATTAAATATGAGGAGTTAAGTAAACAATTCCATTATTATTCTATTATTAGAGATAAGTTGAATTTATGCAAATAAATATTATTTTAAATAAATGATTAACTTAAAGTAAAAAAATATATGATTTTATTATTTTTTTTATTTTTTTATTTACTGTATTTTCAACTTGATTTAAAAATTTTATTTAAATGTCTTTTTAATTTTTAAAAAAAATATTAATGATTAATTAATTTAATTATTTTATTAATTATTTTTTTTTAATTATTCATTTTTGTATTGAAATTTCAAGCCAAAATACAATGAAACACACATACATTAAATACAATGTAACAATAAAATGTAAATAACATCAATTTTTACTTTAAATCACTAATATATAAAAATTATAAAAAATTCTAAATTAACAAAGAAAAATTTACTATTTTACTTGTAATTTCATAATAAATATCCTTAAGCAAATCTTTGCAAGAAACAAATAAAAAAAACATTATTTCTTTACAAATCTTTTTTATAACTTTTACCAAAAAAGAAAAAACTAAAATGAAAAAAACTAAAAAATTTAAATTATAAAAATCTCAAATTACAATAATAAAAATCAATAAAGAAGAATAGTAAAAATAAACAATCCAAAATATAAAAATAAAATTATCCAATCAGAATAACTTATTTGTAAAAATAATCCATATCTCAAATAATAAAATCTATAAAAATCAAAGAAATAAAAAAAGAAAATAAAATATAAAAACAAAATGGGAAAGAAAAAGAAGGAAAAGAAGGAAAAAAAAGATAAAAATGCTCCTAAAAGAGCAATTTCAGCTTTTTTCTTTTATCAAAAAGAAAGAAGAGAACCTTTAAAAAAAGAAAAACCAAATTTATCAAATAAAGAATTAATTTCAACAATGAGTAATGAATGGAATAATATGAGTGAAGCTGATAAGAAAAAATATGTTGAATTAGCTGAAGAAGATAAGAAAAGATATGAAAAAGAAAAAGCTGCTTATGATGCTAAACAAAAAGGAGGAAAAAAATCTGCTAAAAAAGATGAATAAATTTTTTTTTTTTTTTCTTTATTTTTTATAAAATTGTTTTTTTGATTAAGTTTAAAACTATTTATTAAGAAAGTTTTTTTTTACTTTTTTTTTATATATTTTTATTTTTGTTTATTTTTTTAAGTTTTTTAGAATTGGTTGGTTTTGTTTTTTTTTCTTTTTAATTTTTTTTATCAATCAGAAGTTTTTGCTTTTTTTATTTACTTGTTTTATATTTTAATTTTTTTAAAATATTTTTTATTATTTAAAAAAATTTTAATAATAATAAATTGGAAGTAAAAAATTTATAATTGGAGAATATGAACATTTATTAATAAATTCTTCATATTTATTGTTTATATTTTTTCTTAATTATCCATATTTATTCTTAATTTCTTTATTTTTCCTTTTTCAATTCTTTATATTTAGTAGATCTTCCTTTTACTAATTCTTCATATTTTCTCTATTTTCTTTTTCCATTTTTTCTATTAACTCATTCATATAATCTTTTTTTTCTATTGTTCAATTATTATAAATATTTGATTTATAGTATTTTTGTTTAATTCTAACTTTTTTCTAATTTATTCTTACTTATCTAATTAGGCATTTAATTTATTCAATTTTGATTTAATTTCTTCATTATTTTATGTTTTCAAAAATTATATCATTATGCTTATTTTTTCATTGCTTTATTTTTCTTTAATTCTTTTTTTTCCTGTTTTTCAATTTTAGATTAAAACAATTTTAATTTTAACCAAAAAACTTTGTTTGATTTATTCTCTATTAATTTTTTTTAGTAATAAATTATTTATTTCAAAAAGTTTTTTAACTGATTTATTTTATAATGAAATTTTAATTCTCAATAAAATTCATAAATACTACAAATATATTTTTGAATATAAAATTATCAAATATACTTTTGATAATTATGATTTAATTTATATTTTTTTAAATTTTATTTTCATGATTATATTTAACCAAAAAGTAAAAATTATTATTCAAAAATTAAAATAAATATAATGAAAAAAAAAAATATATCAACAATAAACAAAAAACAAAATTCAATGATAAAAAATCCTACAATCCATAGCAGAAGGTCCTTCTTCTTCATATTCTTTTTTACTAGTACATAAATTATCAAAAATATCACAAAGTGAGAAAATACTAGTTCCAATCCATTGTAAATTTTCTCTATATGGAATATCAGGAATATTAATTCTATTTTTATATTCTCCTCCAAATTCTGTTTTAATTTCATAAGTTAATCTCTCAATAAAATTAGGAAATAAAGTATTACCTCCATTTAATATTATAGTTCCATTTGATTTAGAATTTGTTTCTCTATCACTTTGATAAATTGAATGACAAAAAGCATTTTCAATTCCACCATATTCTTTTTTTATTATTTCAGGATGAAATAATATTTCAGGTCCTAAAAAACATTCTTCATCTAATTTAATAATTTTTTTATCTGGTAATTCATAAGTAAATTCTTTAATATTTTCCTTATCATTCTTTTTATCTTTTTTCTCATAATTTTTCAATTGTACATAACATAATTTTCTTTTAATATTTTCAATATCATTATAAGTTAAATTATCATAACCTTTCTTTAAAAGTAATTTTTCTAAATAATTAGAAATATCCTTTCCACCAACATTAACAACTCTCATACAACTTGTATAAGGGTACCCTACATCAACTGGAATAATTGCAGTGTAATCATAACCAGAATCTAAAACAAAACCATTATAATAATGTACTCCATAAGTACATAATGTATATGAATTATTAATATAAAATTTTGGTATTTGAAAATATTCAAAAAATAATTCTGATAATTTTTTCCTTTGTTCTTTACTTCCTGGAATTTTCTCATGAAATGTTATTCCATAATCTTTTATATCAATTTTTAATTCATTTTTAAATAAATTATCTAAAAAATATTGTAATGTGTCCCAATCTGTTACTCGACCTCTTTGAATTGGGTAAATCAGATTTAAGTCTTTTTTATTATCAAGGGCTTTTTGACCATATAATAATTTTGTTGGATCTTCTATTTTTCCTTCTTCTTCTGTTTTTGGGTAACCTACTACTGTTGGTGTTGTTATTAATGGCTCTCCATATCCTGAGAAACCTGCTTTTGTGTAACCTGAACCACAGTCTAAAATTATGTATTTGGAGTCTTTTGGGATTTGCTCCATTTTTTTAATTTTTTTAAATTTTTTTTCTTTTTTTAATTTTTTTTATTTTTTAGGTAATTAATTTTATTATATATTATTTTTTTTTTAAATGATTTTTTTAAATGCTTTTGGATAAATTATTTTATATATTATATATTTACTATTTAATATAACCTTTTAAAAAAAATAAAAAAAAAATTTAAATATCAAAAAAGTTCTTAAATTAAAAAATTCATTTTTAAAAAAACTAAAACTAAAAATCCCAAAAACCAAAACAAAAAAAAAACCAAGCCAAAACAAAAAAAACACTATAAAAATTAAAAAAATTGATAAAAAATCCAATAAAAAAACATTTTATAAACAATTTACTTTCTCCTTCTACTTCCTCCACTAGGTTGTTGTCTTCCTCCTTTAGAACTACTACTAACTTGTTTATAACTAACTTCAACTCTTCCTCTACTTTTTAATTCTTCTCCTCTATTAGTTTTAGTTAAAACGACTTCAGTAGTAGAAATTTCTCTTCCACTTTTAGGATCAGTATAACTAGTAGAATTCATTTGAATATCATTAAATCCAGCTAATCTTGCATTTGCTTCAACTTGTTTTGCATCATATTCTTGCATAACTGCAACTGGTTGAGAAATTGTAATTGAAACTGTTGCTCCTTCTTTTAAAGTTGAAAATAAATTTGCAAGTGCATAACTTGTTAAGTAATCTACATCTGTGTTTATTATACGAGCACTCTCAAATTGATTTGGACGAACACATTTTAACATTGATATGTGAGGACCTGGAAGGTAGAATAAGTTACTGTCTGGCTCGTATGTGTCTTGAGTGTCTACTATTAGTTCCATTTTATATAAAAATATTTTTTTGATGGAAGATTTTTTTAATTTTTTTTATTTTTTTTTTGGTTTATTTTTTTTTTTTTATTACTTTTTTTTTTAGGGTTTTTTTTAGTTATTTTTTTTAAATGTTTGTTATAAATTTATTTATTTTAAATTAATTTTTTTATTTTAATTTTTTTTTTTTTTTTTAATTTTTTGAATTGGTTTTTGAGGAAATATGAATTTTATTTTTTTTTTTGATATTTAGAGAAGAGAAATATTTAAGAGAATATAATCGAAAATTTATTATTTTCTTTATCGTTTAAATAAATATTGATTAATTTAATTAAAAAATACTACATTTTTTAAAACTTTTATCACAACAACTACGTTTATCAATAACATTAATTTTCTCCACATTATTGGTTTCAAAAAATTCCTGTTGAGACATACCTTCATTTTGATCATTTGTTATGGAATTAATTACTGGTTTATTTTCTTCATCATATTTATCAATATAAGCTTTAGTTAATTGATTAAAAACATCTTCAACATTTTCATGATCAGTTGCAGAAGTTTCAAAAAATAAACTAGTATTATCTTTTATAGTTTTAATATATTCTTTACCTTCTTCATTAGTTACTTGAACATTTTCATATAAATCACTTTTATTTGCAGCAATTCCAATAATAAAATTTCCATTTGGATTTACTTCTTTTACTAAATTAATCCAATTATTTAATTTATCAAAAGTTTCTTTCTTTGTTATATCATATACAATTAATGCAATATCTGTATTTTTCATAAATATTTTATTTGCTGTAGCATATACTGCTTGTCCTGGAGTATCCCATATTTCTATATTTCTTATTTTATCATTTATTTTTATTTCTTTTATATACTTATCACCTGATGTAGTCATTGTATAATTACCATCTTCAAATTGATTATTTATATATTGATTTATTAAACTGGTTTTGCCAACTTTACCTTCTCCTATTAATATACATTTTAATTTTTTCATTTTTTTATTCTAAAATTTTGAATTTATTAAAATTATAAAATTAAAGATTTATTTTTTAAAAATTTAAATATTTTAATTTTAAATTATTTAATTTTTGAAATTACTTTTATATTCATAAAAAAATATTATCTGTAAATTTAATTATTTTATAATTAAAATAAAGAATTATTATAAGATTAATTTAATAAACAAAAAAATAAAACATAAAAATTAACATATATTTTATTATTATACATTAACATGGACTTGAACATTTCTTATCCTTTTCAAAATAAATTTCATTAAGTTATTTTGAGAATTGATATTTAAAACTGAATTATAATCATTATTATTATTAATTATTTCTATTGTTCCAATATAACTATCATTCATAGTTGAATTTATTTGAGTATTTGTATTATTATCAATTTGTTTTTTACTAGATTCATATTTATCAATATAAGCTTTAATTAATTGACTAAAAACATTTTCAACATTTTCATTCTCAATTGCATTCAAAAAATAAATTAGTAATATCTTTTATTGTATTCATATATTCTTTAGCTTTATCATCAGTTACTTAAGATTTTCATATAAATCACTTTTATTAGTTATCAATTCCAATAATAAAATTTCAATTCTTAATTCAATATCATATTTTTCATAAATATTTTCTTTATATTTTGAAATTCTTGTTATTATACATCTTATATTTTTAATATCATAACATTTCTATTTATTTTTAATTCTTTTATTGATTTAGCTATTCCTATAATTCAATTAATTTTTGAATTAAATTCAAAGATTATTTTGATTTAATATCTTGATTTTACCAATGTATTATCTCTTTTATATATACATTTTATTTTTTTCATTTTTTTTATAATAAAAATATTGTTTAAAATTTAAAAATATCTTTTTATATATTTATTAAATTTAATTAATATTTTTAACTTTTTATAGGATAATATAATAAAATTATTTAATGTTAAAGAAAATCAATATGTTCAATTTATTTTTATATTTTTTAATTAATTATAGTTTATAATATATAATAATATTATTACTATCATTATTTTTTCTTATACAAAAATAATTTTCAGAATGACTAAAACATGCAAATATAATTTGAGAATCAAATTTATAAATTGGTTTTATTTCAGTTGTTATAAAATTATAATAATTTTTATTTTGAGGAATTAATTCATTTAAATAAATATAAGAACTCTCTCCATAACAATATTTTTCATATTGAACAATGAAAAATTTTCCATTATTTAATTTATAGAGATAAACAATAGAAGGATAACAAGTTGCCCAATTTTCATATTTATATACTATTAAATGTGTTTTTAAATCAATAAAATGTATTAAATCATGATTCATTAACACACCTAAAAAATTTTCTTTTTCATAATATATAAAAGGACATTGATCAATTTGTCTCATTCTATTTCTTGTTATATATATATCTTTTAATGTTGAAATTATTTTAAATTGAATTGAATCATAAAAATAACTATTTATATTTTCTTTTGAAAATTCAAGAGTCTTAATAAATACTTCTTTAATTTTTTTTGATGGAATTTCATAAAAAAATTCAACACCATAATCTAAAGATAAAATGGAAATAACTTCAAAGATAAATTTATTATCAAAATCATTTAATATTTTGATATATGAAATTGAAACATCATTAATCCCATATATAAAATTATTATTAACACTTTGAATAAAATAATCATAATTAATATCTTTTATTCTTAATATTTGTTCATAATCAAAATTTTCATAATTTATTTTTATAAGAACTAAATCAGAAGAATTATATAAATTAAGTAAATAATTATTTTTTAATTCTATTATAAAAATATTATTATTTCTATAAGAATCTAAATTATTATTAGTCCAATCAGGAGCATTTATATGAATATATAATTCAAAATCGATATTAGAATATATTTTAATTTCATTTGAATTAAATCCAATACATAAAAAATCATTTTTTAAAATTAAAATATAAGATATCATTTCCTTTTCAATTAATGAAAATTTAAAATAATTTTCAAACTTAAAATTATCATCCATATATTCAATAATTTAATATAAATATAATTAAACAACTATCAATTAAATTTTTAAAAATATTAATAATGAAAAAAGTTAATCTAATAATATATATATTTAATAATCAAGAAATTAAAATAAATATTATTAAAAATACAAATATTAATTTTTAATGAAATATAATGAAATATATTT
>JAJMZS010000551.1:0-24301 GCA_023807205.1 Isotricha prostoma | reverse complement strand
AATCCCCAATCCCCATTAATAAAATAAAAAGTTTATGTTTTCCAAAATGCTTTAAAGAATATCATTTAAAAAATATATAAATAAATAAATAAAAAAACAATATAAAAACCTAAAATTAAATAATTAAAAAAAACCCAAAAATCCATTAATTAATACTCATTCAATTATTAAATATAGAAAAATTAAATTTAAAAAAATAAAAAAAAAATCTTTTACTTTATTCATTGTTATAAAATAATGTAAACTTCTATTTATAAAAAATAAAAAACAAAAAAGCCAGAAATTGAAATTAATTTGTTTTAGAGCAAACTTCAATTGTATGAAAAGGTTTTAATGAATTAGCATTAATAAAAACAGTAGTTTGTTTAATATTTTCAAGAGAAGAAGACTGAGAACTTTGACTAGTTTTTTTAGTATTAACACTATTAAAAATTACATTTGAAGTATTATTTTCATTTTTTGTTTCTCTACTTAATTCTAATTTATATTTCCTTTTAAACTTTTCTAACCATCCTTTACTTGCAATAAAATCTTTAAATTTAGTAATTTCTAATGCTTTTTTTTTTATCATTTTTGGAGTCACTGGAACGTTTTTTTTTTTTAAATCTTCATACCAATTAAAAAGTGTTTTTTCCATTTCAGGGTCTCTAATTTTTCTCCCTCCACCTAAAATATAGAATGTTATTTAAAATATGACTTAACCTTTTTTTCTTTCTGGACCAACTTTAATCCATCTTTTTAAACTTTTTAATGGTACTGCAAACATTTTAGAAACTGCTTTTAAATCATTACATTTTGACTAATATTTAATTATTTAATTTTATATTATTTTTATATATATACTGCTTCAATACATTTTCTTTTTACTTCACTACTAAACATTGAATATTTTTTTCTTTTTATATTTAAGAAATCTATATTTTTAAATTTTTAAAAATGGTTTATAAAATTTTTCTTTTTACTGTTTATTATTAGTTTATTCTCTAAAATTTGACATTTTGTTGTGATTACTTTTGATTGATTTGAGTTTTGTTCTGATGTTGTTGGTTGGAAAATGTCTTTTTTATTTGACATTCCTTTTTTCTTATTCTTTTTTAATTATTCAATTTTAATTATTAGGATATATTTTCATTTTTTCTAATATTAAGAATTATATATAAAAATATACAAAGGAGAATTATTAAAATAATTTTTTATTTATCATATATTTTTTTAATCAAAAATATCAATTAAATAAATTTTAAATATTAAATATTTATTTTTTTATCATTCAAAATGATATCTGAATTAAAAGACATTCAATATAATATAAATCCAGAAATAATGGAATCAATAGAAAAAAATATGATTAAATCTTCATTAATTTCAAAAGAACAAAGAGAAAAAAGTATGCATGAATTATTTCAAGTTTTTATTCAAAGATTAAGTTTTAATTTAAATGATCAAAACTCAATTGCAATTTCAGATTTAATTTTTGATAAAAGTTATGAAATATGTAAAGTAACTGAAAATTATGATTGGCCAGGTTTAGAAATTTTTAAAATGCCAAATTTACATAGATTAACAAATTTATTTTATATTTATGTTAAAAGTAGATTGAGTTTAATTCATAGAGAAAAAAAAATAAATAAAAATAAATCAATATTTTTTAAAGCTTGTGAAAATATTATTAAATTATTAACTGCTTTAATTGAACAATCTATAATTAATCATTTACAAAATTATCTTCTTTATATGTTATTTAAAGATTTATTTGAATTTTATCATCTTGCAAATTATAATGAAAAAATAAAAGAAAATTTAGAAAATTTAATTTCTTTATATGAAGAAGAAACTAATATTTCAGGTTTAGCAAAAATGAATAAAATTGATGAAAGTGCAGAAAGAAATTTTTTCTTAGGTTCACTTTTAAGAATATTTCAATTTAAAGTTGATATTGCTTTAAATAATAACAATATCAATTTAACTGATATTGAAAATATTTATAAACATGAAAAAGTTTTAAGAAATTTATGTTATTTTGCAGATTGTGATTTAGTTTGGATTTATCAAAGTTATTTATTTATTAATAAAAAAAATACTATTGAAGAATTTAAAGTATTAAATCAATTAATTGATATTGGAAAAATTTATCATTGTTTTGCTGTTTCTTCTTCTGTTGGTTTTTTAAATTTAGTTGATTTTCATATTAATTTAATTAAAACTTTGATGCTTATTATATTAGTTTTTAATTATGTGAAATTGAATAAAAATATTTTATCTAAATTATATTTTAAAGATAATGAAATTAATATTTTGGTTAATTCAAATTATAAAAATTTAATTGCTATTAAAAAAATGTTAAAACAATCTATTAATAAATTTTATGAAATTTTTAAATTTGATGAAAAAATGTTAAAAAGATTTGAAGAAGAAAATGAAAATAAAGAAACAGAAAAATATAATGAAATTGTAATTCCTAAAATAGAATGTATAAATGAAATTAATGAAGATTATTTAAAAAATACAATTGTAGAAGGAAATAAAAAATTTAATGATTTACTTAAAGATTTAGAATAAATTAAAAAAATAAATATAAAAAAAATTTTATTTAAATTTATTTTTTTTCAATAAAAATGTTAAAATATAATAATAAAAAAGTACATTCTTTTCATTGGAAAACTGATTCAAATTTTCAAGTATTTTTCAATTATTTTAATTAAAATAGGATTCAGAAAGAAATGAATATTCAAAAATTATAAATACAAGTAGATTAAGAAAAAAAGCATTTAATCCTATTTTAGATATTTATTCTAATTTTTTACCTGAAAGAAAATTAAAATACAAATTTGAAATTAGTTTTGGTTCAATGTTAAATAAAGATGAAATAAGAAAAAATAAAAAAACTCAAACAAGTATAAGAAATAAGACTATTGAATCTTTAAATTCAATAGAAAGTTCAATAGAAAAAGAAAATATTAATTATAAAAAAAAAGAAAATGATAAAATTGAAAATTCAAATAATGAAAATAGTATAAATGGAATTATAGAAAAAGAAATTGAATATGAAAATGATATAATAAATAATAAAGAGAATAATATTAATGAAAATAATAATCATATTAATAATATAAAAAATGAAACAACAAATGAAGATAAAAATATAGAAGAAGAAAAAAAAATAGAAACATTAAAAACAGAAGAAAATAAAGAAGAAGAAAAAAAGGAAGAAATAAAAAATATTTCATATAACTTAAATCAACATTTATTATTAAAAGGATTATTAAATTTAGGAAATACATGTTATATGAATACATCAATACAAATTTTATTACATTGTCAAATATTTATAAATAAATTAACAAATGATCCAGAAAAGCCAATAACAAATTCATTATATAATTTATTTAATTTAATGACAAATGATTCATATGATAAAATAAACCCAATTGAATTTAAATTAATTTTTGAAAAAAAACATTCAGATTATAAAGGAAAAAGACAACAAGATTCAATTGAATTTACAAGAATATTACTTGATGATATAAGTATAGAAAATAATATTTCAAAACAAAATATAATTTATGAAGAATTAAATACTAAAAATAAATCATCTCATGAATTAGATAAAGAATTTGATTTATTATATAAAAAAAGAGAAAATTCATTTATTGTTGATTTATTTTATAATCAAATTTTAAATACTTTTAAATGTAAATGTAATCATGAGAATTATTCATTAGAAAAAATAATTGATATTCCTTTACTTTTTTCAAACTATCTTATGAGTTTTTCATTAGAGAAATTATTAGATAATTATTTTAAAGATGAAATCTTTAAATGGGAAAGAGAATGTGAAAAATGTCATAAAATAGTAGATCATATAAAAATTATGAAATTAACTCATTTATCTAAAATTTTAATTATATCTTTTCAAAGAGTAAATCAAAAGACTGGAAGAAAAAATAATTCATATGTTGAATTTCCAAATAATTTAAATATGAAAAAATATTCTGAAAAGGGAATTCCTAATATATATTCTTATGATTTATTTGGAATTATTAATCATTCTGGAACAATGAATTCAGGTCATTATACTGCAATAATAAAAATAAATAATAATTGGTATGAATTTAATGATTCAAAAGTAAGAAAAGTAGAAATAAGAAAAAATTATATTGTAAGTAATTTAGTATATTGTTTATATTATATAAAAAATTAAATAATTTATTTATTAATATATATATTTTAATTAATTTATTTTATTATTATTTATTTAAATTAAAATATATCTTAATCTCATAATTATTGAAATATTAAAATCTTTAATCTAAAATAAAATTTAAATTTATATAAAAAAATATTAACTTTTTATAATACAGTTTATTCATTTATCATCTCATATGTAAAAAATATATATTAACCCAAAAAAAAAAAAGTACCAAAAAAACCTACAATCAAAGAAAAACAATAGAAAAATAAAATAAAATAAAATCAATATCCTCCTCTATATCCTCCTTTAATCATAACTCTTCCTTTTTTTCCTTGTTTCTTACTTTTCTTTTCTTCAATTTCTTCATCATTTAAATCATCATTTTTTTTTTTTTTATTTTTTAACTTTCTTTTCTTATTTTTTTTTCCAAAATCTTCATCACTACTTTGATTATCATAATCATTATTAATATTTTTCATTTGTTCTTCTCTTTGCATATCTTTTTTTTGTTTAATATAATAAATTCTTTTTCTTTCTTTAAACCCATAATTATGATCAGAATAACCACTATCAATCATTCCTTTTCTATTTCTAGTATCACCAAAATAATCATAATCACATTGCATTCCAATTTCATAATCATCATCATAATTATTACTTTCATCTTTTTCTTCAATTTCATTATTTTTTATTATTTTAGATTTTATTTTGTAATTATCATCTGTTTGTTTCATTGTTGATCTTTTTCTTAATGAAAGTTTTCTTTGTTGACTCATTTGTTCATCACTTCTTATATTAATTTCTACTTCATTTAAATCTTCTTCAGTTGCATAATTTAAGAAATTTACATAATCTGTATCATCTTTTATTTCATGTTCTATTCCATCATCATCATTATAGAATATATATGCTAAATGTAAATCATATTTTTCACATATTACTTCTAAGAGAAGAGTATAGTTTGATGGAGGTTTTATTGTTATTTCTTCCATTTTGTAATTTAAACATAAGGTAAATGGGAATGAATCCATTTTTTTTTTTTCTGTTTTAAGATAAAAATAAATTTTTTATTTTTTTTTTTTAATTTATTAAAATTTATATATATTTTGTTTTTATTTATTTATTTGTTTATTTATATTCACCTGGTGGTGTTCTTAATATTCTATCATGTTTTTCAAAGGCTTGTTCTATTTTAATATCTTTTTGATATAATGCTAAAGGATCATTATTACTTGTATTATTTATATTTTCTTTTTTATTTTCTTCTTTACTTTTATCATTTAATCCAAGAACATATTTTCCTTCTTCTTTCTCAACTCCATCATTATATTCTAAATTATTATTATTTTCAATATCTTTAATATTTTTAAATTCAGAATTTAACATATTTGGATTTTTTTGACTGAAATTTTCAATTTTTTGTTCTTCTTCAACATTTTGATTATCATTTCTAATTAAAAATTCTCCAATACTTTGATAATGTTTTTTAACTAATTCTTCATCAATAGAATCTAATTCAGCATATTCATCATCTAAAATATTATTTTCATTTTCATCAATTGTATTTGGATCTTCTTCAAAATTTTCTTCAATATTATCATCATTATTAATATTATTATTTTCATTATTTAATTCTTCTAAAATATAAGTCATTTGTTTTTGAGTTTGAGGATTTGTATTTTGAATATTTTTAATAATATTATCTACTCCAAATTTTTTTGCAGCTTCTCTTAATAAAGGTCTCTTTATTAAAGAATATAAAGTTCCATTTACACAAGTTTGAGTTTGAATATTATCAACATTAATATAATTAATTAATATTTGAATAATTCTTTCTGAGTCTTCTTCAAATTTTTCTCTTCCATTTTTTTTCAATGATAAATTTAAAATTAAAGCTAATCCATATTCAATTGTATAATCACTTAAGTTTTTATTTTCATATGTAAAAGTATCAATTAACCATTTTATTATTCCTAATTCTATTAATTTATTTTGAGGAATTATTCTTAATGTAAATTTTTGAATTGTACCTAAACAATTTTGTCTTAATTCTGAATCTTCTTTTTCATTCATCATACATTTTACAATATCTTCTATCATTTGATTTGAATTATCTCTCATTAATAAATAATTTCTACCTTTTATAAGTGAAGCAATTTGATTTAATAATTTCATCATTTCTAAACTTAAATTTGGATAATTTTGAGAATTTGATATTATTTCTCTTAATAAATTAAATTTGAAATATAAATCATAAAAGAAAATTGAATATAAAGTTATTTTTTTTAAACGTTGATCATTTCTTCTAAAAGATCTTAATCTCAATTCTCTAATAACAAAAGCATATTTTAAATCATCTTCAATTGAAATATTTTTATTTTTAATATTATTATATACTGTATTTTGAAATGAATTTATATCAATTAAATGAGTGTGATCATATTCAATATGAAAACTTTTATTTTGTATATTTGAATTGTTTATAAGTGAATTATTTATATTACTTAAATCATCATAATTTGAATTTACTATATTTTCCATTTCATCATTTCTATCTCTTATTCCAGATAAAAATGTATTATTTACATTTGATTTTAATCTTTCTAAATCTTCTAAATTTTTATTTAAAAATGATTGAAATTTCATTAACTTTTTATTTATTTTATCACTTTTTAATAATACATCATTATAATTTTTATTACTTTTACATAACATAACTAAATCAAAAGAATAATTTAAAATATTCAAAGCTAAATTAGTCCAAGATCTTTGACTACTAATAAAAGTATTTTTATTACTTTCATCTTTTTTTTTCAATTTTTCATTTTCTTCTCTTAATTGAATCAATTCATCATTTTCAAAACTTTGATTAGGAATATTACCAAAATTACTATTATTAATATTTAAATTACTATTATTAAAATTTCCAGCATCATCATTATTAAAATTACCTTGAGACAAACTTTCCAAATAAGTTTTCATCATATTTTGACTAATAATACTATTATTAGGATTATTATTAATTAAACCAGCATCATTAGTAACTAAATCATAAATAACAGGATATTTAATAGAAGGTAAATAAGTTTTAATACTTGATTTAATTTTATCTTTTAATTCATTTGCCCATTCAGGACTAAATAATTTCATATAACTTGGATGAGTTTGTGGATTATTTACATAAGGTAATGCATAATATGATAAAAATTCAGGCGTTTTTGATATTTCATATTCTTTCTTTTCTAAAAATGTTTTAAATTCATTCATTGATTCTTGTATTGTTTTATTACAATTTATTTTACTATCTCTATATAATGAAGGATAAATTGCAAAATATACTTGAATGTAAAATTCTATTTTTTGAATTGGTGGTTCTCTTAATCTTATGTGATTTGGAATTATTCTATTCCAGATTTTGAAAAAATCTATTTTTCTTCCTAATGAAAATGTTTTTAAGAGATTTGATTCTGTTATATCTAAAAATGAACCTTTATAATATGTTTTTTGACGAATTTTTTGGGATATTTCTTCTTGAAATGAATCTAATGTTTTATAATATTCTTTTTTTAATAAATATTCATGAATAAGTGATGATATCATATCTGTACTTTTATTCATTTCTTTTATAAATCCTTGTTGTGATGGGGATTGCTTTAAATAATTTTGACTTTCATTTTTTTTCATTTTGGCTGTTTTATTTTTTAAATTACATTTTTATTTAAATTTGTTTTTTTTTTGTAATTTATATTTTTTAAATTTAATTTATATTTTAATTATTTTAACACACCTCATTTTTATTAATCTTCATCTTCATCCCATTTAGTTTTTTTCTTATTCATATTTGAAAATGATAAACTTTCATCTTCATCTTTTAATAATGAATCTAAATTTAAATTATCTGCTTTTTTATCTTTTTTTGGAATAATTATTTTCTTTTTTGTTACAATATCATTTTCATCATTTTTATTTGAACTTTCATTAATTTTTGTGTTAATTATATTATTATTTGATTGATTATTTATAACATTATTTTTTTTATTGTTTTGATTAAAAATATTATTATCATTATTTTTTATAGTTTGCTCATTTAAAGTTTCAGAATCATATAAATTAAAATTGGAATTTAAATTATTTTTTTTTATATTTTTTGGATTTATAAAACTATTTAATTCATTTGAAATTAATAAATTTCTAATTAATTCATTATAATTTCTTTCAAGTATTTTTTGTTTAAATAAAAATATATCTTTATTATTTTGATAATCTTGATCTTTATTAACATTAATTTGATTTAAAAAATTTATTTCATCTTCTTCAATTCCTCCATAAAAAAAATATTGGTCAAATAAAAAATTTTTAAATTGGTTAGTATATTTTTTGTCAAAATCATCTTCATCTTCAGGATTTAAAAAAGTAGTTTTAATTTCATTAAAAAATTTATCAAATCCAGATGAATTTTCATTACTATTTAAAATTGAATTTTTTAATTGTTTATTTTCTTTTATTTTTTCATCTAAATTATCTTTTAATGCTTTATTTTCAATATTTAAATTTGAAGATACATTAACTAATTCTTCTCTTCCCATTTTTTCATATAATGGATTATTTTTTTCTGGTTTTTTGGACTTAAAAAGTTCAAAAAAACTCATTTTATTTAATAAAAAACAAAAATAATAAAATAATTATATTTACCTAAAGAATTAAATTTATATATTCATAAAAAAATTAAAGTAAAAAAATTTAAATAACAATATTATCTTTATTTCATTTAAAAATGTAATAATTGCTTATCAATTGATTTATGTCTAGTTTTAACATTTCCTTTTGTTAAAGATAACATTTTTGTAGTTATAAATTTATAAGTAGAATTTGACAATTTATTACAATTTATATCTAATAAAAAATAATTAAAAAATAAAATATTTTACCTCTATTATTATATACATAAAATTGTTTTTCAAGATTATCAATTTTATTCCAAGCTTTTTCAATATATCTTGAATTTAATCTCTTTCTAGAACTATTAGATACAATTGTATTTAAATCAAGATTTAAATCTCTTAAATATTTACCTTTTAATAATGAAGGTTCATATAAATGTTTTACTATTCTTTTATTAGTAGTTAATTTTGTTGTTTTTGGTCTAATTATTTTATGATAATTATATTCATCAATATCACTATCATCTACTTTTTCATAATTATATTGATTATTAATTATATCTTCTATTGAAGTTTTTTTTGGTAATTCATTTTTAAAATAATAATCATTTGGTTTGACTAATAATGATAAACTTGGTTTTTTGCTTCTAATTGAATTTGATTTTGAATAAGTTGGAAAATCAATTTGTGAATTTGAATGACTAGTTGTTTTCTTTTTATAGTTTTTATTATGATCTGATTTATCTATTATTGTTACTTTAGTTAAATTTCCTTGAGATTTTCCTTCATAAAAATTTATAATTTTTTTTAAAAGAGTATTGAATTTTATTCTATCTTTAAAATTTTTAAAAAGATAAAAAATAAAATTTTTTTCTGTTAATTCTTCTTTTAAAAATTGTTTCATATTTTCATTTCTTTTTTTAACAATAAATAATTTATCATAAATTAAATTTGAATTAGGAATTTTTTTTTCTATTGCATATTCTAACAAATCTTGAATATATTTTTTATTAGAAATTCCATTTGTTTTATCAGTAAATCCAGTTGTTAAAGGAATAATTTCATTATAAGTTTTTAATTGTTTTTTATAATATTGATCAAAGTCTTTAAAATTATTTAAATGTATCATTCCAATTTTAATATTTTCAAAATATGATTTAATTTTAACAGTTGCATCTTTACATTTATCAATAAATGCATTTTGTTTTTTAATTTTATTTGTATCAGGATTTGTAATATCTTCAAAATAAAGTTCTGTTATTTTTTGAGATGCTTTAATATTTCTTAATTTTTGTGCATTTTTTAAATTCTTTTTATTATTTTCTATAAATTTTTGAAATCTTATTATTTTTTCTTTTCTTATTTCATCATATTTCATTACATTATTAATTATATCTGTTAAATTTTTATAATCATTTAAAATTATATCATCAACTTTTTGTATATATTGATTTTTTGTTGTTTCTAAATTTATTATTTTTTCATTCAAATCTTTCATTTTTTTTCTACTGAAATTAGCTTTTGATATTATTTTAGTAAAAAAATCATAAAATTCATCATATTTTAAATCTAATTCATCAAATCTTTCTTTTATTTTATCAAATGTTACTTTAATATAATTATTTTTCTTTTTATTATTATTTTTATTTCTTTTTGTTTTTTCATTTTTATCATTTAATACTTCATCACTTTGATTGTCTTCATCATCATCAGAATTAATTAAAATATATTTTGCACCTTTCATAAAGTTATTAAATTCAATATCTTTTTTACATTCTGTCATATCAATTTGTAATTCATCTTCTTTATTTTTATTTTCTCTATTTTTATTTATAAAATATTTTTGAAAGAAATAAAATCCAACTATAAAATTTATTATATTTTGATCTCTTTTCATTTTAAGGTTTTTTTTATCAATAAATGAATTTATCTTTTCAATAATATCTTCTTTATATTGTTTTAACTTTATTTTATTTACTTTTTTATCATATTCATATCTTTCTTTTAATTTCTTTAATTCTTCTTCTTTAATTAAATTATTTTTTTCAATAATCATTTTTTTATTTTCTTGTTCACTTAAAACTTGATGAACTTTTTCAATTTGATTTTCCAAAAAATTATTAATTTTATTAGTTTCATTAATTTCATTTTTTCTTTTATTAATATCTTCATTTAAATTTTTTTTAATAAATTGAATATCATGAATTTTTTCTTCAATTGTAAGAATATCACCATTAATTTTCAATAATAAATCTTTTGAATCACCCATTAAATATTTTAAAGTACTTGTATATTCTTCTTCATTTTTAACATTAAATTTTGCATCTTCAATTTTTTCTTTTAATTCATTTATTCTATTGATAACATAATCTATATTATTTGCTTTTTCTAAACCAGAAATTTTTTCACTTCCTGATTCAATTTCTTTTGCTCTTTCAATATCATCAATTCTTTTTTCAATTTTATTATTTTTATTTCTTATATAATTTATATTTGAATCTTCTTTTATATTATGACTTGATAAATCATCATAATAAAATTTTAATTTATAAAATAAATTATTTACATCTGCTTCATTCATCATTTTAATTTCTTCATTTTTTTTTGGTGTTTTATAATTTCTGGTAAGAAAGTCTTCTTCTTTAATTTTAATTTTATTTTTATTTTTTTTTTTTGATGAGTCTTCTTTTATTTTTAATTTATATTTTAAAAAAGGATTTGGTTCACTTTTTGTTGGAAAATCTAACATATCTTTTACATTCTTTTTTTCAATTGAAGTACTCATTTTATGTTAGAAAAAAATTTATATTTTTATAATAATAATAATAATTGCATAAAAAAATTTAAAAATATATTGTTTTAAATAATATTCTTATTTTTTTTATTTTTAAATATGAGGTTTTTATTTATTCAATTATTCTTTTATTAATTTTTTATGACTCAAAAATTGGAGAGAATTTAATGAATATAAATAATCTTTCTTCTCTTTCTTCTTCATCTTCATTTTTTTTTTCTTTCTATAATTAATTCAAATTTTAGTTAAAAGATTTCTTATTTTTGTTTTCAAATTTATTTATTGGATTTTAGTTGAATTTTTATAATTTTTATCCCTAATTTCTTGATATTAATTTTTTAATTATTTTAATTAAATTGGCCTTTTTTTAAATTGAAATCCATATAATATATTATATTATTAATTTTCATTTTTCTTATTACTTCTTATAAATCTTTTTTATCGTCTTTCTTTATATTAATTATAATCTCTTCTTCCTTTCTTTTTAAAATGAAATATTCATATCTAAAATATATTATAATAATAAGTAAAATATTTAATAAATATATAAATTCACTTTAAAATTATATTATTATATTTTCAATATATAGTTTTAAATAAAAATGTTTGAGTATAATTATAAATATCAAAATAATAATCATTTAATTAATAGAAATAATTGTAATAGAATTTATAATGATAATTTAAATATAAATAATTTTAGAAGGAATACATTTTTACAGAAAAGTTTTTCAATGTGTAATATTAATAATAATAATAAAGCTAATTCTCAAATATTAAAACCTATTAATTATTTAAATCCAATAAAGATTACTCCATATAATAATAAATATGATAAATCAATTGAACATAAAAAAAAAGAAAAAATAGTATATAGAAATTTATTATTAGAACAAATAAAATTAAATGAAATTAAAAAAAAAATAGAACTTCAAAATAAAAAAAGACAAGATATTTTAGATGAGTTAAAATTAAAAAAACAAAGAAAAGAAATTGAACTTCAAAATCAAATAGATAAAAATAAAAGATATGAAAAAATTGTAAATAGATTTGAATATGATAATCTTTTATTTGAAAAACAATTGAAAGAATCAGAAGAACAATTAAACAATTATGAAACAAACATATTTAATAATAAAAAGTTTATAAAGTCTAATTCAACTTATTTTAATCCTAAATTATCACTTGAAGATAAATTAAACTTTGAAAAAAGAAAAGCAAAGTTATTTGAAAGTCATTTATTTAATAAAGAAATTTTAAAAGATATTGAATCATTAAAATTAAGAAATAATATTTCATTAGATATCTTAAATAAAGAATTAAATGAAGCAAAAAAAGAAACAATTTTATCAGAACGTTATAAAGATATATTATTAAAAGATTTATTTGAAATAAAAAATGAAATGAAATTAAAAGAAATTGATTCTAAATATGTTTCAAATTATATAAAAGAGAAATACATTCATAAAAAAAATAAAAAAAATTTTAATGAACAAGAAAATTTAAATAAATTACCAGTTATTGATTATAATAAAGATTTAGTGTTTGAAAATGATAATGTTAATAAAACTTATTTACATGATTTTAATAATAATAATGATGAAAATGATGATTTAAATCAAAAGATTAATGTATGGGAAATTATGCAAAAAAATGAAATGAGATTAAAAGACTTATCTTTTATTGAAGATAGAGATAAAATTAGTATGTAAAATTTATAATAATTTAAAAAAATTAAAAAAAGTATAAATGATTGATTTAAAGAATAATTTATTTTATTATTAAATTATTATATTTTTTAATCAATTGATGAAGTTTATCCATATATTTTTGATAACCATCATCATTTTGAACTGTATGAATTTCAATAATTTTTTGATATAATTCAATAATAGATTGAAATATAATTTCATCTTTTTCTTTCTCTAAAATTTTTTCTTTGATTGAAATAATTTTTTCAAGTTGTATAACATTATTTATACTATTACTATAAAATAAATCAAATCTATATTTTAAAGAATTTCTTTTTTCCATAATACAATCAATAAGATTATTAATTTTTAATTGAGAAACTGCAATTACATTATATAAAGTATTTATAGCTCCAGGTTCCCATATAAATTTCATACAAGATTTTTCATTTAATTCAATATCATCTATAATAGTTTTTGATATTTTTTCAATATTTTGAATTTCACTATAAAATGAAATAACACATAATGATTGATTTTTTTCATCAATAGAATGTAAAATTATTATATAATTATCAGTTACTAATAAAAATCTTGGTTCAAAAATTAATCCATTTTTAGTTTGAATACATATTTCAATATGAAAACATTGAATAATACTATTAATTAAGAAATCATTAATATTATATATTAAAGAGTTAATATAATATAATCCATAAGTTGATAAAAGTTTATTTTGAGTTTCTTGTTCAAATATATATAAAAATGATGGTAATTTATTTATTATATCATAAATTGTATTTGTTTGTTTCCAATTTGGAATTAAACTACTTATTAAATCACTATTATCACATATTGTAGGAAAACTAAACTATAATTTTTTAAATTAAATATTATTTTACATCTGTTAAACAATTTACAATAGGTGATCTTTGAGGATATTCATGATTAAGTGTTATTAAAAAATATATATCATATTTTCTATTATTTATTTTTGATTCTTTTTTTAGTTTAACATAAATCCTTAATGTTTGAATACTTTTATTATATCTTGTATAAATATAATATTCTTTTGAATTTTCTGGATAATCTTTTTTTAATTCTAAAAATTAAAATTGTAATGAATTTACTTTCTTTAATAGATCTTACTGTTGATAACATATATTTATCAATTGTATTTGAATCATCATATTCAAACTCATATACATTTTTTTCCATATTATTTAATTAAATTTAAAAAAATAATATTTTATAATTATTTAATCATTAAATTTAATGACTATTCTAAATTATAATAAATAAATTTTAATTATTTTTTTGGTTTAAGTAAATCATCAACAAAATTAAAAGGATCATTCATTTTCTTTTTAGTATTTAAAATTTCAGTATTTTCATAAACTTGTTGATAATTAAAAATAGGTTGAGGAGGTTGTTGTTGTTGTTCAATTGGTTGTTGATTTTGTTTAGTTAAATCAATATTATCAAAAGTATTATTATTATTAATATTAGTATTTTGAGTATTAAAAACATTTTCTAAAACATTTTCTTGTTTTTTAATAAATTTAAATCCAGTTTTATTCGTCGTATTCGTTGTTTGATTTTGATTTTGATTTTGTGGATTTTGAAAAATATTATTTAAATCATTTGTTGCTTGTTGTGAAGGTACATTAGAAGTATTTTGTTGATTTTTAATAAAACTAAATCCTTTTTTTTGTGTATTTTGAGTATTTTGTACATTTTGTACATTTTGATTATTATTAAATTGATTTTGATTTCCTTGTTGACTTTTAATAAAACCAAATTGACTATTTGATTGTTGAGTTTGTTGTTGTTGTTGATTACTCATAATAGGAATTTGATTAGTATTATTAGTAGGAATATTAAAGGGAACATTATTATTTTGATAAGGTAAATTAAATAAATTTTTATCATTATTTCCAATATTACTATTAATATTATTATTTGATCCTCCACTAAAAATATCTTCTAATAAATTAGTATTACCTTGTTGATTATTATTACTTCCATCATCAATATCTAATAAATTTGTATTACTTTTTTGAACTGTTCCTTGATTATTATTTTCATTTTGTTGATTATATAACATTTTTAAAATATGATTTATAACTTCAATAACTTTTTTATTATTTGAATAAGTCATTTTAATATTTTCAAATAATTCATTTTGATTACAAAATCCATCATATAATTCATTTACTTGATTATCAATAATAAATTCAACAAGATATAAACATTTTAAAAACATTTTAATACTTGCTTCTCCTCCGACATAAACTTTAAATTTTACAATTCTTTCCATAATTAAATTTATAATTTTATTTTTATCTAATCTTTGTGCTCTTTGGCAAAAATCTCTTAATAATTTTAAATCAGGTTTAATAGAAATTCCAGTAGGTTGTAAAATATCTTCAAATAATTTTTGTTCTAAATCAAAAGTTTGATTATCTCTTCTAATATCTTGATTATAATTTAAATTTTGATTTTGTTTTTGAGTATAAGTATTATTATTAGAAGAATATTGATTTTGAGGATTTTGATTTTGATTTTTTAAAAATTTTGGTACATTTGAATTATTAGGTTGATTATTATTTGATGATGAATTATCATCATCATCCCAACCACCATAAGTTCTTCTTACTTGTTGACTTTTCTTTTTAAACATTTTTTTTATATGAAATATAATGATTTGATTAATATATTTTATTATTTTTTTATTTTTAATGATTTTATTTTTATTATATTTAATTTATTAATTACATTTTTATTTTTTTTTCATATAAAATTATATATTATATAAATTAACAACATCAATTATGGATTCTCAGAAAAAAAATTTAAATGTAAATTTAGTTTTTTTATTTATTAGAGTTCAATTGATGGTGAAAGAGCATCAAATTTTGAAGCTTTACATGAAAAAATTACTGGAACTGAAGAAAGATTAAATGATATAAATGAACAAACTCAAAAAAAATTTCAAATTGTAAAAGATAATATTAATAAAATTCAAAAACAAATTGAAGATGAAAGAGCAAAATTTGATTCTTATACAGAAGCAAAAAATAATTATGTTAAAGTTTTAGAAAATAAAATAAATGAAAGAATGAATCAAGAAAGTGATTTAAGAAAAGAAATAGAAAGAAGATTTTCAATATTAATAGATGATAAATTTAATGCTTTAAAAATTGAAATATCAAAAGAAAGTAGAAATAGATATGAATGTATTGAAAATTTAAAAACTTATTTAGAGGTAAAAATAAAATTTTATTTTTTAAAAAATAATATTTTTTAATTTTAGAATGATTTTCCAAAATTACAAGGATTAGTTAAATTTGAACAAGGTGAAAGAGAACAAAATGATGATGCAATTTCTAAAAAAATATTAGAAGAAATTTCTAAATTACAAAGTATTTGTAATGAAGATAAAAAAACAAGAGAAGAAACTGAAGAAGCAATTTTAGAAATGTTAAGAATTATGATTACTAAAATGAAAGCTGATGTTGAAGGAGAAAGAAAAGATAGAGAACTTATTGAAGATACTTTTTTGACTATTTTAGAAGATACTTGTAATAAATTGAATGCTGCTTCTCAAATTTAAATTTTTTAGGTTTTGATTTTTATTCTTTTTTAATTTTTTTTTTTTTTGGATTTTTTTTTATTTAATTTGAATTTAAAAACAATTTTAAAATTTTATTTAATTTATTTTTTTATGAATATTTTTTAATTTAAAAATAAAAAATGATTAACTTACAGATTGAAATACTTGAAATATTTCCTTCAATAAATGAGTTAATGGAAAATGAAGATGATAATATAATTTTAATTATGATTATTAAAGGAATACAAAATGTTTTTAATTTATCAGATTTAATACATGAACAAATTCCAATAACTTTAAAAGTAAAAGAAATAAAAACAATAATAAATATTGAAATATATAGAAATGAAAATATAATAGCTGATGGGGATTTTTTACCATTTAATGATATTAAATGGTTAAATATAAGGTTTAAATCAAATTATTTAAATAAAAATTTTGTAAATATAAATAATATAATAAGAATGAAATTAAAATGTATATTAATTAAAGAAAATTTATTAAGAAATAATAATAGTAGGAAATCAAGAAAAAAAAATTTATATAATAAATCTAATTCAATTGCTTCACCAAGGCAAACAGAAACAAATAAAAATAAAAATCAAAATAAAATCCCATTTGATAATATTTCAAAAGATAATAATTATAATAAAAGAAAAGGAAAATTTTTATTATATAATAAATCAAATGAAGATAATTATTTTTCACAAAATACAATTTATTCACAATCAAGTCAAATTTCAATTGATGATTCAATTCAATTTAATAATCCTTTATGTAATAGTGTTTCAGGAATAAGTAATTTCAGAAAAAAAAGTTTAGATAATAATAATAATAATAAAATAATAAAAAGATTAAATTCACAAGAAGAGACATCAAATAGAAAAAAAAGAAAGAATCAAGAAAATAAAAATAGTTTAATTACAAATAATAAAACTTCAACTTTATCAACAAGAGATAGTAAAGAAAAGTTAAAAAGTTCAAATAATATTACTAATTTTAGTACTAATAATAATATAATAAATAAGAAATTTGATGATAATTTTCATTCAATTGATGAAGCAATTATTGATAAAGAATTTGAAAATAATATTGCTCTTGATGAAATAATTAATAATAATAAGATGAAATATAATTTTAGTCCAAGAAAAATTAATTTGGATAGTTCTTTAGATAGTGTTTCATCTTTTAATTTTGAAAAAGTTTTTAATAAAGAATCAGATGATGAAGAAGAAGAATTTATAAATTATAATTTTGAAAATTTAAAAAATGATTTTGATATTTTTTATACTCAAGAATATTTAAATAATATTAGTAATGATGTTATTGAATTAGAAATTCAATTATTATTTGAAAAAATTTTTGAAATGCAAAATGCTTATCATTTAGAATTAGGATTTTTAAGGAAAAAATTTTTATCTTTTTATAGTAATTATAAATCATTTTCTGATAAGTTTATATATTTAAATAAAAAGTATGATAAATTAAAACAAAATAATGAAAGAATTAAATTAAAAAAAAATAAAGTTTCTTTTGTTGTTAATAATTTGATTAAATCAAATTATAATATTATTAATAATAATAAAAATGAATTTGAATTATGGAAAGGAATGATATATCAAAGTCAATATAAGAAAAAGATTTTAGAAATATTTAATAAAACAGTTTTAGATAAAATAAATGAAAGAAAATTATATTTTAATAATGTAGAAAAATTTATATGTGATAATTTTATAAAAAGATATAAAATAAAACTAAAAGAAAATGGAAATAAAAATGAAAGTAAAAATAAAAATTTAAGCCCATTACTATTAACAAAAACCCAAAAACATTTTAAAAATAGTAGTTTATCATGTCCAAGAAAGCAAAACACAAATAATCAAAAAACAATAAAACCATATAAATCAAAATTAAATACAAATGAATAATTATAAAATATAATATTCATTTTTATATTTAATTATAAATAACTAAAATTAATAACAAATTCATTTTAATAAAAAAAAAATAAAATACAAAAAAAAAAAAAAATATGCTTTCAATAGAAACAGAAGAAAGAATATCAAATTTTTTAATGTACCTAAATACTCAACATAAATTAATAGACGAAAAAAAAAAAGAACTAAACACACATACTCAATTTGATCCATATTCAATATTTTCAAGAATAGATGTCGCATATAAAGGACATATTGATTATATGGATTTATTAAATTTTTTTAAAGATCATATGATATATTGTAATTCTGAAGAAGCTCAAACAATAATAATGTTTTATGATTATAATAATGATGGTATTTTAACTTTTGGTGAATTTATTAATATTATTTTAGCAGATGAAACAAGAAATATTTATAATAATAGAGGATTTATTAATTCAAAATTATGTTTTGATATTGAATGCTTATTAACTAATATTTTAAGTGAAGAATTAAATTTTGTAAGAACTTCTAAAGATTTAATTTTAGATGTTAGATGTAGATATGATTTTTCTTGTTCTAATGTCTTTAAAGCTTTAGGTGGTTATGGGAAAATTATTACTAAAGATGGTTTAAGAAATTTTTTTATAAGAGGAAAAAAAAGATTTAGTGAAGAAGATATTTATCATATTATTTTAAGATTAGATATTAATAAAAATGGTGGTAAAGTTACTTATAATGAAATAGAAAAAATTTTTTCTTTTCCAAATCCAAATATACAATATGATAATAATGCTAATGATAATTTAAATACTAATTACTTAAGTACATTTTTAAATAAAAATCCAGCAACAAATGAAAATATTTTAACTCAAACTAATAAAAGATTTAATATAAATGATAATTCAAAAATAGGAGAAACAATATCAACTCAAAATTCCTTTTCTAAAAATAATCAAAATAAAGATCCAAGAAAATTTCCAATAGTAACTCCATATGAGGATTTAATAACAAATTTATTTGAAATAATATATAGAACTGAAATAGAATTAGAAGAAATAAAAAAAAATATATGTTTAAGAAATGATTTTAATGTAGAAGATGCATATAGATTATTTGAATCACGTCCGAATGGAAATGACGATTTAACAGAAGTTGATTTATTAAATGGTTTAAATTGTTTAGGAATTTATCCAACAAATAGTGAAGTTAAATTAATAATGAAAAGATATTCTTTATTAAATAATAATACTTTAAATTATAGTGATTTTTTTGATTTAATTGTTCCTTTTGATAAAGATTATAGAAATATGATTGAAAATAGAGAAGGTTCTCCTTATCAACCAAAATATAATAAAGCTGATTTTTTTCTTGGTGCTACTAAAAAATTAATTGGTGATTTATTTGAAAAAATTATTGTTAGTGAAAGTAAAATTGAAGTTATTAGAAAAAGAATTACTAAATGTTTTGCTCTTAATTTAAATGATGTTGCTAGTTCTATTGATACTGATAAAAAAGGATATTTGGATAATTATAATATTAGAAGATTTATTAAAGAAAAAATTAATAAGGAATCTAGTAATAGAGATTGTGATTATACTTTTATTAGATTAGATAGAAATAGAGATGGAAAAGTTGATTATGAAGATTTTATTAATGAAACTAAGGCTTTAGTATAATTTTTATTTAATTTTTTTTTTTTTTTTTAGTAATTTTTTTTTAAATTTGGAATTTGGTATTAAAGTTTTTTTATTTCATTTTAATTTTATTTAAATTAAAAATCCCTCCAAAAAATGAATTCTAATACACAAAATTTAATTTTTGATATTAATGATATTGTAAATAAGTCTTTTGATAATTTTATACAACAAAATCAAATTATATATCCTAATTTAAATAGGAAAATACTTGAACAATGGAATTTTGAAGAAAATTTAAAACAAATGAAATTAATTAATGATTTTGAAAATGAAGATTTTATAAAATCACTTCCAAATATTTTTGAATTAAATGAAAATTCAAAACCAACATTAGTAAAAGCTTTATTATCTATTCAATATATTAGTGAAAATCAATTATTTATTTGTGCAAAATATAATCAAAAATTACAAAAATATGAAACTAATAAATTTCATGAACCAATTAATTTAGAAACTAATGATAATGAAAATGTAGATAATTATTATAATAATTCATATTCTTCAGGAAATAATATTTTATGTGATAGATTATCATTAACTTGTGTTAAAATAAAAGGTTTAAATCCAATTATTTCAAATGAATTTTGTTATAAAGAAAGTAATAATGATAAAATTATTGTATTAGATTATACAAATCAATTTAATAAAATTAATAAAACAATTTTAGTAATTGGTGCAGGTTATTTTAAAAATGGATATTATTTAATTCATTCATGGAAAATTATACCTAATTATTTATCAAATAAATTTGAAAAATTATATACTTCATTATCACTTAATAATTCAAAAGATTTAATTTATACAAATTTAAAAAAAATACTTCTTGATATTTTTAATAATGATTCAATTGTATCTGATTATATAATTTTATATCTTTTTAGTCAAGTTTTATCAAGAATTGGATTAAAAACAATAGGAGTATTACCATTAAATATAATATTAGATAAAAAAGATACTTTATCAAATGAAAAAATTGAAAAATTTCATAATTTACTTAAATCAATATGTTTAAGTATTAATTATATTAATATTACAATTAAAGATTTAAATATAAAAAGATATTATTCTAAATTTGATGTTGAAAAAGAAGAATTAGAAGAAGGAGAATTACAATTAATTGATGGAGCTTTTGTTTTATTAAATGAAATGAAAATGGGTGAAGGAAAATTAGAAGATATAGGATGTAAAAATGTTCAAACTATTAAAAATATAATTGACTTTGAAAAAATTAGTTATGAATATCCTTTTAATAATGTAGAAATGCCACATAATATTCAATTAATTACTTTTTCTAATGGAAATAATTCTATTTTTAAAAGTCCATTTTTAGTTACAGTTCCTATTAAAAAATTTGAAAAAAATGAAGAAGATGAAATAATGATTGAAGATAATTTAATGGAAAAAATATTTATTTTTATTAATTTTATTAGATTAAATCCAAATTTTTTAAGTAATTTTAAAATTACTGATGAAATTTCAAAAAAAATTCAATTAGATTATTTAGAAAAAAATAAAAAAATAAATGCAGATGAATTTGATTTAATATTAAATATGAGTAGATTATATGCTTTATCAAATTGTAGAAATGAATTATATTTTAGTGATTATGAATATGTTTATCAAATTGAAAAACAAAGAAAAGAAAGATTAACAAAATAAATGAAAACTATAAATTACAATAAATAAAAAAAAATAAATAAAAAATATTATAAAAAAATTCTTTTTTTTTGTTTGTTACTTTAATTGAAAAAAATCCTAATAAAAAAATAAAAATAAGTTAAAAAGAATGTTTTATAAAAAAAATAAAAAATAAACAAATTAAATAATGGGAATAGATAATTGTTTCTATTGTAAGAATTCAATAATATCATCAGGTCAATTACAATTAAACAACGAAAATAATAATAATATAAATTCACCATCATTTGTATCAAACTCAAATACAGGAGGACAAAATTCATTAAAAAGAAAAAATTTAAAGAATCCATCATTAAAATTTGATAAAAGTAATTTTATAAGAATGAAAACAAAAAGTTTATTTGATGAATATGAAATAAAAGAAAAATTAGGTGAAGGTGCCTATGGTGCAGTATATAAAGTACAACAAAGAACAACAAATTTTTTAAGAGCAGTTAAAGCAATTAAAAGAAAGCATGTTGATAGTACTTCATTTTCAAATGAAATTGGAGTATTAAAAACAGTAGATTATCCTAATATAATAAAATTATTTGATTGTTATTATGATAATAATTATTATTATATGGTAGAAGAATATTGTTCAGGTGGTGATTTATTTGATTATATTCAAAAACAAAAATCATTTTCTGAAAGAAAAGCTGCAATTATTTTTAAACAATTAATTTCTGCAGTTAATCATTTACATAAAAAAAAAATTGTACATAGAGATTTAAAACCAGAAAATATAGTTTTTATTAAAACTGATAAAAAAGATGATATATTTATTAAAATAATTGATTTTGGTACTTCTGTTTCTATTAAACATGGTCATTTAACACAAGAATTAGGAACAATATATTATATTGCACCTGAAGTTTTTAAAAATAAATATAATGAAAAAGCTGATATTTGGGCTTGTGGTATTATTTTATATACTATGTTATGTGGTCATCCTCCTTTTATGGGAAATAAAGAAGATACTATTAAAAATAAAATTTTAAATGGTAAATTATGTTTTCCTGAAAAAGAATTTAAAAATGTTTCTAAAGATGTTATTTTGTATATTAAACAATTATTAGAATATGATCCTGATAAGAGATTAAGTGCTGAACAAGCTTTAGAAAATAATTGGTTAAAAACTATGAGTGAAAAAACTGATGATGAAATTGTATTAAGTTGTGATATTATTAAAAATTTAAATAAATTTAAATCTATTGTTACTTTACAAAAAGCTACTTTGGCTTTTTTAGCTAATCAAATTAGTATTAATCAAGAAATTCAAAAATTAAAAGATGAATTTGATAAAATTGATGAAAATAAAGATGGAGAAATTTCAAAGGATGAATTAATTAAATGTTTTGAATCAATGTATCCTTTGGGAGAAGCTATTAAAAGAGCAAATGAAATTTTTGCCGAAATTGATTTTAATCATGATGGTTCTATTAGTTTTTCTGAATTTTTAACAGTAAATATGAAAAAAGAACAATTATTAAATGAAGATATGTTAACTAAAGCTTTTAAATTATTTGATTTAGATGGTAATGGGTATATTACTATTAATGAATTAAAAGAAACTATGTCTTTACAAATCACTAATAATCAACAATGGATTGATTTAGTTAAAGAAGTTGATCAAGATGGAGATTGTCAAATTTCTTTTAAGGAATTTAAGGAAATGATGGAGAAGATTTCTAATATGAAAGAATGATTATTATAGTATTTTTTAATTTTGTGTATATTATTTTCTATCTTTAATATTTATAGTTTTTTTTTAATATGTAAGTTTTAATTTAATTTGTAATTTATATGCTTAAATTTATTAAAACAACAAACTTTTACTTATTCAAATAATAAAATAAAAATATATAATTAAAATAACTTAAAATAATGGAAAGTCAAGAATATGTCTATCAAACATATGTACCAAGAATACCTTTATTCATGTCAGGTTATACAGGACACATACCAAATGTTCAAGAAGAAGAATATGTAAATAGAATAGTTAGAACAAAAGAAATTCCAGGATATGCTGGTTTTGTACAATCAATATA
>JAJMZS010000550.1:0-24595 GCA_023807205.1 Isotricha prostoma | reverse complement strand
AGTTCCAAAAGATATTGGAAAAATTAGGTTTTGGATAATAAACATTTATTTTATTTTATTAAATTAAAAAATCAAATTATAAATTGAATTTTATTAGTTTGGATAATTAAAAATATAAAAATCAATTATTATTAAATATATATTATTTCAAAATTAATTGATTTAAATATTATTATTTTAAATTTGAATATTTCATTTATTTCAAAAAATAATTATTAATTATATTTTACAATATTTTTCTATTATAAAGTAATTAGAATATTAATCAAAAAAATATTATAAAAAGTTCGTTGAAGAAATATCAAATAAGAAAAAAATAAAAAATTTATAAAAAAAAATAAATAATAAAAAAATGATAATTTCCTTAACTTCCTACAAAAGAGCCAATAAAATCCATTTAATTCCCGGCTATTCTCCCATTAAATGAAGATATAGTAAACAAAAAAATAGACCCAGTTTTTCAATATTAATATCATCCCAAATAAAGTAAACAATAAATATTCAATCAGAAAAAATATCTGAAATAATAAAAAGAGAAACAAAAATAATAAATTCAAAAGTTTTTTGGAGCAACATTTATGTAACAAAAATATGTTTAGGAACAACAATATTTTTTCATTTGTAATTCTTGAAAAAGTATTTGGCTTATTTATATTTCTTATGTTATATTTGTTATATGATAGTCTTAATTATTAGATAATAAAGAGGAGTTAGAAAAAAAATAAAAGAAAGTGTTAGTTCTGGAATTACTAAGAAATTACTTGGTAACAAAGGAAGGTAAATTTTAAATTTTTTAATTATTAATTATTTTTATGCTTATATTATGTTTTTTTTACTTCGATTTATCCATTTGTTGGAAAATTTATTATGAAAATTGGTTATTGAAATAAATGATACAAATTATGATGAAATTATAAAAGATAAATGGGAAAAAGTTATTTTAAGTTTCCTATTTTAAATGTAATTATTGTTATTTTAAGCTTTGCATGCTTAATTAAAAATATAATATATATTAAATTGTTTTTCTTATTTAGATGTTTTTGCTACTATTTATTCTTTAATTGTTATTATTCAATATGATATTTATTATAATCTTTATAAAAATATTGAATATGATAAAAATGATAAAAATACTCACATTAATTGGATTCATTTAGAAAATGCTTTTACAAATTATTTGATTTTTAAGGGAATGGCTTATTTATTGTAGTTTAATCCTTTTTTTGCAAAGATTTCCCTTTTTATGAAGGATTTAAATATTAAGAAAATGATTTAAATGAAATGAAAAAATCTGTTTTTTTCTATATGTTATAAGTATTATATGTTCTTATTTAATAGAAATAATTTATTGTGTAGATGTTATTATTTATAGAAAACCTAAAATTAATAATGATAAAAATATTTAATGAATATTTCTAATTAAGGATAACTAGAAGTTTAATTTTTACTTTATCAGATTATTATTTTGGATTAAAATTATGTGTTGGTATTTCATTTGCTATAGAAAATATTTCAAATAAAATTAATATATATTTATTTTGTTTTATTTTTCTTGTTCTTTTATTGCTGCTATTTATGATAAAATATTAAATTATTTAAGTTATATTGAAATTTTTTCTGTTTTTGTTTGTTATTTATTACCAATTTTGTTATATATAAAATCTACTAAGAAATTTATTACTTATTGGAAAAATTAAATTGAATTTATTGGAGTTTTTATTGTTGCTATTATTGGGACTACTACAACAATTTTGCCTATAATTGATGATATTCAAAAAAAAATAATGTAAAATAAAAATTGTGCTTAATTTATATTTATTAATATTTAAAGGGGTGTAAATTGATTTGATTAATTTTATTAACTATTTAAGTTATAAAGTAAATCAATTTTATCAACATTATAACTTTGATATAATTATAGATATTTCTTAATTTATTTTTTTAAATATTAAATTTGTTTTATTTAATAATGAGAATGATAAAGTTATAAATTATAAAAATTATTTTAATTTTTTTTTACGTTTTTATAATCATATTAAAAAATAAAATTATTATAATATTATAGATTATTTGTAATTTAATTTTAAAAAAAATTAAATATGGGTATTTGTGTAGAAGTCTGTCATTTTCATTCAAATTCAGAAAATATATTATATACAAATCGTCTTAATGAAAAATTTGAATCTGCTTCATTTTCATTAAATTCTCCAAATTTTAACTATGATAAATCAACCAATCATCTAAGTAATAGTTTCATTTCGAATAAATTAATTAATATAAATAATAGAAGTAGTACTATAGGTAAAACCAGTAAATTTAAAATAGATTTAATTAAATGTGATAAAATTGATTTAGATAAATCAATCGAAGATCAATTTATTTCAAGTTCAATTAATGATTCTATAACAGATAATACCAATAATAAAAATGATATAAAAAGATTTAGTTTTGATGAAGAAAAAAAAAATGAAAATAAAAAAAAATATCAATTTAATGGTCCAATTTATACCCATTTAATTCAACGTGCAAAAAATAGAAATAAAATGAATTAAAAAATTCAATTAAATATAATTTTAGAATTTTGTATATATGAAAAAATTTATTGAATTAAAAATAAAAATGATTTTTGAATTATAAATATAACATAACAAAATGGGTCAATTTTGTAATAATTAATATTATTAATTCATGTCAATTTTGTATTTGTTGAAATTCTTATATATATAAATATTTAAGTAATATACTTTAATTTATGATTAATGTTATAATTTTGTCTGGTTTTTTAGTGTTTTGAATAAATAATTAATTAAAGAAATTTATTAAAAAACTATTTAGAAATAATTAATAAAATAATTTAGTAAGAATTTAATTAAAAAGTGAATTAAATATAAAATAAAAAAATATATTATTGTGAATTTTAATTTATATATAAATTTATAAGTTTTATATTAATATATTAAAAACAATATTTAAAATTTTAAAACGTGGTATTAAAAAAAAAAATAAAAACAAATAAATCAATAAATAAATATAAAATGACAAGTAGTATAGTAAATTATTTTGTTGATAATTATTTATCTCAATTTCTTGAAATAAACCCACAAGAAACTCAAGCAAATTTATGGGCAGGAACAGTAGAATTAAATAATATAAAATTTAAAGAAAGTATATTTCAAATGTTAAATTTACCATATCTTGAATTGGTTGATGGATACATTGGAAGAATTAAAGCAAAATTATCATTACCAAGATTTTATTTATATCCAATTCAAGTTGAAGTTGATAATGTATTTTTACATGCTAGACAAAAGAGTGTAAATAATATATCAAAAAAAGAACAAATCGAAATATTTGAAAAGAATAAAAAAAGTCAATTAAAAAGTGATGAAGAATTATATATACAAATGGATAAATTAAAAAATGAATCACCAGGTTATGTACAACAAATAATAAATAATATCCAAGTTATTTGTGATAATATTGTTTTAATTTTTGATGATGAAGTTAGTTATTCTAATCCTTTTAATATTGGAATCACTTTAAAACAATTATCTTATTTTGCTACTAAAGAAGATTTTAAAGATGAAGGTATTGAAACAAATATTGAAGAAAGTGATATTAAATATAAGAGAATTAGAATAAAAGGATTTTCAATTTTTCTTGATTATTTTAATAATATTAAAGATTTAAATTTTGAAAATAAAATTGTTCAAAGTGAAATGGATAAAATTGATGAAAAGATAAAAAATTATCTAAAAAATTCACTTAATTTTTATGGTTATTGTATAAGTGAATTAAATGTACATGGAAAAGATGAAAAATCACATTATTACTTATTATATAATTTAATTATTGATATTAAATTATCAATGAATGATAAATTTAAAGAAAATTTAAAACCAAATTATAGTGTTGATATTGAATTACCAAAAATTTCTTTAGCAATTCAAATGAAACAAATAAATGCTTTAATGGCAGAAAAAAATTATATTGATGCTAAAGATTATTATTTAAAAGGATTAGAAAAGGATTTTTATACAAAAGAATTAACAGAAAAAGAAATTGCAGAATATATTGATGTATATTTAAATTATTATAAAACAAAATATATTTCTAATTTTAAAAATACAGAAGAAAATAAAAAATTTGAAGAAAAATTAAATAAATTAGAAGAAAAAGTAAATTATGAAATAATTAAAAATATTCGAGAATTATGCAAAATTAAAATACAATATTTAAATTCTATAAGTTTAATTGATGAAAAAATAGAATCTGAAGAAAATTCTTGGTCATTTTGGTCAAAGGAAAATAATATTAAAAAATTAAAAGAAGAAAGAGAAAAACTTTTAAAAGAAGAAGAAGAAAAAGCATCAAAAGAAAGTTTTTATAATCAAATTATGAATCTTCAAAAATCTAATAGTGATTTAGAAAAAATAGAAAAAGAATTTTTAATGTATTATTTAAAATTTTCAATTGTTGGAAGTTCATTAAATATATATGAAGAAATAGATAAACCTTTAATTAATTTTGAAACAAATAATTTTATGACAGAAATTAAAATAAATACTAAAAGTCAATATATTTCATTAATATTAGGAGATGTCTCAATATCACAATATTGTTCAAATAATCCTAAATTTAAAAAAGTATTTTTTTCAGAATCAAAAGAAGAAAAAAATATCTTATCAATTATTTTTGAAAATAATCCTCAATTTGAAAAGACTAATTTTAAATTAGAAATACAAAATGAAAAACAATTATATATAATTGCAAATATGTATTATATAAATTATATTCAAACAATATTTTTAAAACCTTTTGAAAATATAGATATAAGTAAAATTGCATTAAATGCCTCAGAAGAAGTTTCAAAATATATTAAAGATGGATATAATAATCTTTTTTTACCAGGAAATCATTCAAATATTGATTTGAATATTAATTTAAAAAGTCCTATGATAATATTACCAATTAATTTCCTTGTTGAAAATAATAATGATATTATATTTTTTTCTTTTGGTGATTTATTAATTAAAAGTGATCTTCCTCCAAGAATGGATTCTAATAAAGATTATGTTAATTTAACTGATAAAAATTTAATGTTTGATAATTATTTAGTTGATATAAATAATATGATAATGGGTACTCAAAATAATTATGATTTTAATTGTGAACCAAATGGAAATGAAATAGTAACAAAAAGTAATTTTTCTATTAAAGCAAGTACACTTATTGAAAGTAAAAATATTAATTTTGATAATATTGAAGTTGATATTGATTTAAAAGATATTAAACTTCAAATTAATGAAGAACAAATTGTTACTTTAGTTGTTTATCTTGAAAATATGACTAGAGAAAATCGATTGATGAATGATTTTCAAAAAAGTTTTAATGAAAAAAATAAAAATAATAAAAAAGATTTAAATAAAGAAAAAAAAGAAAATGAGAAAAAAGAAGATGAGAAAAAAGAAGAAAAAAAGGAAGAAGAAAAAAAGGAAGAAAAAAAAGAAGAAATATCAACTTCAACTAATATAAATTTAAGATTTGGTTTATTTAATATAAAAGTATTAAAAAGTTTATCTCAAACAGAAGAATTAATAACTAAAAAATTAAATGATAGAGATTTCGAAATGAATAAACCATTTTTAGAATTTTCTTTAAAAGATTTTGATACAAATGTTCATATGAAAAAAAATGGTTCAATGGAAGTAAAAATTGAATTAGGATATATTTATTTATATGACCATGATTATGAAATATTAGAAGATGGAAATAAAAAATTTCATTTAAATCCAGAATTTAAATGTATTTTAGGGACTTCAATTTCAAAAAAAGTGAATGAAAATAAATTTAAGGTAACTGATTTATTAAGAATGTCATTTACTGATAAAGAAAAAAGTACAAATCATACTATTCATATGTCATATATTTATAATATTGATAATACATCTAAAATGACAATTTCAATTGAAGAATTTTTTATTTCTCCTAATTTTTCATCTTTAGTTAGAATTTATCAATTTTCAATGTATTATTTAAATATATATAATGAAAGTCAAAATGTATTAAAAGGAGAAGAATTAAAAGTCCAATTAAATGAAATAAATTTAGTTAAAACTGAAACTACAGGATTATTTAAGGATATTAAAGAACAAAAATTATCTAAAAAAGCATTAACAAAACAACTAAATTTGCAAGAAGAAGAAAAAATGAAAAATGAATCTAATAAAAATATAAATGTTAAAAAGGAAAATATAAAAGCAAAAAGTGAAATAATTTTTGAAATGAAAAATGTTGATATTATTTTTCCTATTGACCCAACAAATACTTTTACTCAAGTTATAATGTCACAAATTCATATTAATTTAGTGATGGTTTCAAACAGTAAATATGAAAATATTTTTCATAATTTCCAATTAGTTCAAACTATTTATGAAAATAATAATACTGAACTTTCATTTTCTATTACAAAGGGAAGAATTGATGTTTATAATTTTAATGATAATTATATTGAAGTTTCAAAATTTGAAGGACATAATTTTGATAATATATTAAATGATTATGCTATTAATGTTAAAATGAAAAATTCACTTGAACATCAAAAACAAATTCAACTTACTAGAATTGATATTTTAACTAATCCATTTAATTTTACTATGAATTTCTTCCATGTTTCAACATTTATTACACTTTATTATAATATAATGGAATGTTTAAATAAATTTTCTGATGAATATTCATCAATTACAACTCAAATAATATCTAGAAAAAATATAACTGAAGAAGGTCAAATTTCAAATAAATTAAATAATTTAGATACTCATCCCAAAAATACAATAAAAACAAATATAGATAATTATTCAATTTGTCAAGAAATTAATGGAACATTGGCAGATATAAATTTTGATATTTGTGATTATTTCAGTGGACAATATAAAAGTTTAGCAAATTTAAATATCACAAATATAAATTTAAATTATAATTCAAATAATGACCCAAAAGATTGTAAAGATTTTTCATTAGCATTATTTGAAATGATAACAAAGAAGAAATATAGTATTAATAAATATGATCCAAAAAATTTATATCAATATATTAATTTAATTATTTGGATTGAAATGAAATATTTTAACTCAAATATTAATCAATGGGAATGCTTTTTTGAACCATTTGATGTAAATTTAAGATTAATTCAAGTAATTAAAAGAATGAGACAAAGAATTGAAGTTAAATCAAGTAGAATATTTAATGTAAATTTATCATGTAATATTTTAAGAATATTAAAAATATTAAAAGATAGATATGAGAAGATGACTAAAAAAATTAAAGAAGATGAAAAAATTTCTATTACAAAATCTTTTTCAGGTATTCAACATAGTGAAACATTATTAAAGATAATAAATAATACTGGAATTGTATTAAATGTTTATTTTGATAATCAAGATAATCCTCAAATTATTGAAATAGAGAATGATAAAAGTTTTAATTTAACTGAATTATCAAATTATAAAGTTAATTGTAAAAAAGATAAATCATTAAATTCAACAATTTCATTTGGATTTGAAAAAAATAAAATTATTAATTATTTTAATTTCAATCATAATCAGACTAAAAATTATTTAATTAATTATAATGGACAAAAATTATTTATTTCTGTTTCAAGTTATGTAAACGATGAATTATTTAAATGTATTTTATTTTCTTCCACCCTTAAAATACATAATTATTCAAAATTTGATGATTTAAAAATATTAAATAGTAACAATGATTCAATATTAATTAAATCTGAAGAGAATATTTCAATTCCTTTAAATTGGTATACATTACCAAATAAAGAAATATATATTGAATATAAAGGAGAGAAATACAAACTATTAAAAGATATTAGTAATTTGAAAGAAATACCTAATAAAGTTGATTTTAGTGATAAAAATTCAATTGCAATTGATATTCAAGTTTTAAAAAATAAATATGAAACAAAAAATATAATTGAATTAGTTAATATTATTATTAGTCCAACAATTTCAATATATAATCAAACTCCTTTTGAAATGAAATGGAATAATTATTTAAAAATAGAAGCAACAATGAAAAAAAGTTTATATAGTTCAATTAAAAAAAAAGAAGATTTAATTCATATTTTAAAAGAATCAAAACTACAATTATTATATAGAGACTTTATTTTAAATCCAATTTCAATTATAAAAGATGAAAAATTACCAAGATATTCAATTATATTCTCGAATGGTAAAAATTCATTTTATTCTAGAATTGATTTTGAAGAAAATACTCCATTAAAATATTATAATTCTAAATTATTTGAAGTATCAAATTTTAAATTGAATAGCATTCATATTATTTTTTATTTAGATTTTATTTTTGTCAATAGAACAGAGAAAAAAATTACAATTAAAAATGAAAGTTCAATTTTTGAAAAAAATTCAGAAGGAATAATTTCTTATGTAGAGCCAAAAAAAATTAGTACTGTTGTATCATCTCAATTAAAGGAGAAAATACAAATTAAAATAAATGAAAGTGAATTTAGTGAAAAATTTCAATTAGATACAATAGGTGTTGATTTTGTTTTAAAATTAAGAAATTCAAATAAAACATATTTTCCAATTGGTGTATTAATTAAATCTTCTTTTATTTATACAAAAACTACTTTTATTATTTTTGAAAATAGATATACTTTTATAAATAAAATTGGATTTGATTTATTATATAAAGAAGAAAAAGAAACAAATGCAAAAATATTAAAAGATAATGAAGAATCAGTAATTTTATTAAAAAATGAAAATAATTCTTTATTCAAAATAGGAATTGAAAAGGAATTTTCGCAAAGTTTTAATATTGAAACTCCTGGAAGATATGATTTAGCTATTAAAATAAATCCAAATCAAGTTTCAAATGAAAAAATTAAAAATAAATTATTTACTTTAAATGGAAAAGATTATTATTATCCAATAAGATGTGTAATTCAAACATATAATGAAGGAATAATATATATTATTTTTACTGAAGTTGAATTTCCTTTAGCAAAAATTGAAAATAGAACAAACAATCCAATTCAATTATCTTATAATAAAAAAAAAATAATAATTCCTTCAAATAAAGAAATTCCTTTTATTGATTCTGAATCATTGTCGGTTGATAAACTATCAATACTTTTAGATAATAAAAATTATGATTTATCATTTAATGTATTTGGGACTCAAAAAATAAAAACAAAAAAAGGTTCATATATAATTGAATCAGCGCCAACAAATTCCAATTTAACAAAAAATATTATTATTCAATCTAGTTTTGGAAAAGCAAAATCATTAAAAACAAAAGAAAAAATAATAAAAACTTTATTATCAATATCAGGATATAAATTTTATTTAAATTTAATAGGTATAGGTATTAGTTTAATTAATCAAGATCCAAAAGAAATTATTTACATATCATTTTATGGATTAAAATTTAAAAATAAAAATATAACAAAAACAAGAATAAACGGAAATAATGAAACATCAAATATTTATTTTTTACAATGCAAAAATTTCCAAATAGATTATTGTTTAGATAATTCATTTAAAGTAATATTAACTCCAATTCAACAAATTTTACCAAAAACAGAAATAAAATTATTAAAAGAAAACGAAAATGAACCTTTAATTCCATTTCTTCAAATTTGTATATATCAAGACCAAAAACAATATTTAAATTCACTACCAAATACAAGTTATCCTTCAATTGAATTCATTATCCAACCTTTTGATTTAAAAATAGATCATGTAGTCCTTAATCAAATAATATCATTAACAAATGAATTAATGGAATCATTTGGTTTAATAGATTCAGCAAGTAATATAACAAACAATTCAAAAGAAGAAAATTTATTAACTCAAATTTCAACACCAATAGATAAATTAAATGAAGAAAACAAAATAGTAAATTCCTATGCAATACAATTATTAAATATAGGAGCAATAAAATCAAAAATAACATTTCGTTTAGATAAAGATTCAATAAATTTATCAAAACTTCCATCAATATTATCTCGTTTAATAACATCATTTTCAACAACAATAACACAAATATCAGATACTCAACTTCAATTTAATGAAATTATATTAGAAAACAGTTACACAAATTTCAATCAATTATATTCAATAATATATGATCATTATAAAAGAGAATGCATATTACAATTATATAAAATAATAGGTGGAATTGATATAATAGGAAATCCAATTCAATTATTTGATTCAATAGGAACTGGATTTTATTCTTTATTTAATGAACCAAGAAAAGCATTTTTAAAAGGACCAAAAAATTTAGGTAAAGGAATTGGAAAAGGTGTATCATCATTATTATCAGGAATAGTTGGAGGAACCGCAGATTCTGCTTCAAAAATAACTGGAGGTTTATTAAATGCTACAAAAATGATTCAAGGTGAATCAAATGATAATAATTTAAATATAAAAAAAGAAGAAGAACCAAAAGGTTTTTTTGGAGGTGCATTTTCAGGATTAAAAAAAGGTTTTAATGAAATTACAAAAGGAGTTACTGGAATTGTTACAAAACCAATTGAAGGAACTAAAAAAGAAGGAATTGGAGGATTTTTTAAAGGAATTGGAAAAGGTGTTATGGGAGCTGTTTTAACTCCTGTTAATACTGCTTTAACAATTGGAAATGAAACTACAAAAGGAATTTCTAATTCAAAGTTACTTAATAATAAAGTTGATTATTTTAGATTTAGAGAACCTAGAATTTTAAGTGATAATTTACCTATTGATGATTATGATAAAATGGAACATAGAAATAGTAAAAATATTTTTATTAAAGATAAAAATGGAAATGATGTTGAAATTAGTGTTCAAAATCAATTTTTGAAATTGGAAAATTCTAAAAAAATTTTGGAAAAAACTTTTTTAGATGATAATTTTTATGTTATTGTTAGTGATGTTTTAGTTGTTGAATTAAAAGATTTTTGTGAGAGTGTTTTTAAGGTTTATTTAGATGATGTTAAAGATGTTAGTTTAGGAAGTAATGGGAAGAAATTTAGATTAAATATTAACCTATTTAATGGAGTTAGTAAATTTATTGATTTTAATAATGGGAATGATGGAGATAAAATTCTAAAAAGTATTAAAAAGGTTTTAAAAAAATAAATTATTTAATAAATTAGTATCTAATTTGATATTGATTGAAAAATTTAATTTGGATAATTTTCTCTAAATTATAAAAGTATAAAATTAAATTAAATTTTCAACAAAATTTTTAATACTTTCATATATTTCTTAAATATACACATTTTTAAAAATTACACTAATTTTACTCTCAAAAAAATTATGTATTTTAATTTTTTGTTAATATATATATACAAATATAATTTTTTTGCTAAAATACCTAAACAGGTAACCCAAAATAAAGTCCATTTACAGATTTAAATTCATTAATTGTAGAAACCTTAAGTTTTTTTTTTAATATATTTTTTGTTTTAAATCTTCTTAAAGACATATAAATCTTATCTTGATCTCTTTGAAAGTTTTCAATTTTAGTTTTCATATTATTAAAATTATTAGATAAATATTTCCTTTGTAATTGTTTAATCATTATAATTCTTTCTAAATTATTTAATTCAACATCAGTTCCTGGTTTAATTTTAGTATATCCTTTATGATTTAAATTTCTAATTTTTTCAAATACTTTTAAATGTTTTTTCAATTTTTCTTCTCCAATAAATAAATAATATTTATTTTTTATTTTTTTCATATCATTTTCACTATAATATCCTTCTTTCATATCATCATTATGTATTAAATTATAATAAAAATTTTCACTTTCAGAATTTTGAACATAAAGATTTTTTACTTGTTTATATGTTTCCTTTCTTTTATGTTTGTTTATATTTTCAAAACTTAATTCAGCAATTTCTATTTTTTTTTTAAATTCAGATGAATTATTTTCAGTTAAATTATAGTCTTTAATAATATAATTATTTAATTGTGATGTGGAATTAAATAAAGTTGGTTTTCTTCTTGGTTTAATGAATTATCTTTCAGTTTGATTTTCATAAATTATTCTTTTTTCTTTATTACTAATATAATTTTTTCTTTCAGATTCTTTTGTTAATCCTAATTCATCTGTATATTTATTTAATTCTTTTAAAGAATCTTTAAATTTAAATAATTTCTTTTTATTTGAAGATAAACTAAATTTTAAAACACTCCTTCTTTTTTTAATTTTTTCTTTACTATTACAATTTGAATTTACAAATGTATTATTAAATATATGAGAATTATTATTTGTTTTATTAAATGAAGATGTTGAAAAATCATTTGTTCTATCAGTATTATTTATTGAATAACTATTATTAAATATTTTTCCTTTTATTAATTTATTTTGTCTTTTATTTTCACATGATTTATTTTCAATCCTTTTACATAATTGTTTCTTTATTAAATATATTTCTTTATTGAATATTGTTTTTTTTCTTATAAAATTATCTAAATCATCTTGTTCTTTACTAATTTCTTTTGAATTCAATTTTGATTTTTTATCAAATTTCTTATTCTTAGTTTTCTTTAAAGCATCATGATTCATATAAAGTCTTTGAATAAAATAACCTTTTTCTCCAATGGAACACATTATTTTTATTTTAATTATGTATTATTAGAAAACAAAAAAAAAATTAAATATATTAAATTAAAATAATTTATTATTCATTTTCTTCATTATTATCATCATTTTCTTCTTCATCTAAATTTCCCATACTTTTAGAACATTTAACAGGAAAACATTGAATATTTCTATCTTTTAAACATGAAACAATAAAACTTTGATCAGCATCTAAATCTTTTTCATTTATTCTTTTAACCAAAACAAAAAATTTAATATAATGTTTTAAATTATGTTCATATTTTTGATGTTCAAAAAAATCAATTTTTTTCTTTTCAAAATCTAATCTATCAATATTACAAATAAAACATTTATTTTTAATATCTTCTTCTTTTTCATTACTTTCTTCTCTTATTTGTGAAAAAGTAGAAACAATAACACCATTAATCATATTTAATAAAAGTAAAATAACAGTAATATAAAAAACTAAATCAGAAACCCATCTTAATAAATATAAACTCATAACATCAAAACTTTTTTGTTCAATAATATCACCAATTCCTCCTCCTGCTCTTACGCCATGATTAAAAAAGTTAATTGAACATTCTAATAAAGTTTGACAGAAATTTTCATTTTTACCTTCAACTTCAATATTATATTCATTTATTAAAAAATAAAAACCAAAATTTGAATAAAAGAATATTAAAATTGCTAAAAATCCAATCATACAAATTAATTGAGTTAATCTTATTTTAAAAGCTAAAACAATTTCTTTAATTGTATCTACAAATTTTATAATTGAAAGTAATTGAAGTGCAAAAAGAAAAGAACCATATTGTGAAAAAACTCCTCCTATTCCCATTATAATAATTAATAGAAGTAAATATATTTCATCATTAAAAAAAAATGCATCAAATAAATAAACTTTAATTGCTTCAAATATTGTTAATTTGTGATCTTTTCCTAATTCATTTTTAGATAATAACACATAAAAATTATATTTTGAAATTATGAAAATAATTAAGAAAATTACATCCATTATTACTTGTAATCCTACAAAAAATCTTGTTGAATATTCTAATATTAATTCATTTGATTCATTTACTCCTGTTAAAAATAAAAGTAAAACAAAATTTATTACTAATGATATTATAAAATTATAAAATCCAACATTTTTATAATCAATAGTTAAAAGATTTTGAATATATTTTGATTTTCTAAATACTGAAGTTTTATATTCAACTTCAGACATAAATAAATTCAAAGCATCAATTAAAGATTTTAATTTAGTTGTTGATGTACTTCTATCAACATCGTGTAAGAAATTTTCAATATTATTCTTTGATATATAATAAAAATGTGGATCAACAATAAAATATATTATTTTTAATTCTAAATTATCATCATTTTTAACTTTAAATTCACATTTTCTAATTGTTTTATTAAAAAATTTAGATGTTACAATATAATCATTCATATAATTATGATCAACAGTTTTTACTTTTTCCATTGAAATATTTTTATTTCCTCCAAATAATGCTAAAGTTCCAGGTTGATTAAAATTTTCAAATTCAAAAACTTTACTTTGCATTAAATCTTTATCAGCATATTTTAATATTTTTTGAGCTTCATTTAAATCATATTTTTCACCAATAATAGTTAAAAATAAATACATTTGACTTGCTAATTTAAAGAAATCATCTTCATAAAAATGAGGATTTGTTTTAAAAATATTTCTTAAATCTCTCATTGAATTAGAATTTAATTCTAAAAATTGAAATAATTTATTAAATCCTTCAGTATTATAATTAAATCTACATAAATGACTTATATATAATCCTCTTAAATAAATACAAATAATTTCCATTAATTTATCAGGAGGAAATAAAAATATAAAAGCTTTAACAATAGAAGAATCAATATTTTCTTGAGAAAGAACATTATTCATAGAAACAAATAAATAATATTTCATATGAAAAGATAATTTATTAAAATAATCATCTTTATCAAATAAAACATTTTTAATTTGATTTGCTAAAGAAAGAAAAACAAAAGATTCATTAATAGGATTAGTTTCAAAAGTTCCATCTTCTTGAAAAACTTCATAATCAACGGGTAAATTTTTTTGATAAAAATTTTTAAAATTTGAAGTATTAGTTCCTTGAATCATTTCAACAACTAAATCACTGTATCTAATATATAATTCAATGATATTTTCATAATTTTTACAATAATTTAAAGATTGAAAAACACGACTTTGAAAGTCATTTTCAACATGTAAACTAATATTAATTATTTTCATCATTGAACATATTAAATTAAAAAAAGAAACTTGTCTCGTATATAAAAATTGAATTTTTTCTTCTTCTTGTCCTTGATCTTCAGATTCATAAGTTGTTATATCACTTTTTGATGAATCATCTTTATTATTATTAATATTTAAACTTGTTATTAATTGAGTAAAACCAATTCCACTTGTAACTGTTGCTCTTTTTTTATGAACTATTTCATCATTTTTTATATTATTTGATGGACTCAAATTATATCTTGCATTTGTTGTCGAACAATATCCTTTTCTATGAGAAAATATATTTTTATTATTTTGTAAAAATTTTTCTGGATCAAAATATAAATCAAAAAATTTTGTTTGAAATACTTTATTATGTCCTTCACATAAATTTTGAATAAATTTTATTGCATTTTTACCCATATGATATGATATTGTCTCAAATTTTCCTATTTTTAATATTTCATCTGTTGTATTTGTTAAAAAATCTATATCATATATTTTCTTTGCTTCATTTAATGTTGCTCCTACTATTAATTTTTGAATTAAATATTCATAAAAATTGTCTGGTATGGTTATATCTTCATTTATGAATGCTTCTTGGAAATTATTTGAATCATTATTAAAAAATCCATTAAAATAAATTAAAATATATGCATTTTGAAATTTAAATTTTGTTATTTTTTTTATTTCTGGTTCATATTTATCTTCTGGTATTATTCTTATATTAAAATCAGTTAAAATATCAAATAATTTTACATTGAGATAATTTAAAATATAAATTCCAAAATCAATTTCTAAATCATGTTTACAAAAACGATATGAATCTATTATTGATAAATTATCATCATATACTTTTGATTTGTTTTTCTTGTATATATTATATAATCTTAATTTCATTATATTTGTTTTTTTTGTTATTGTATCTGAAACTGATGATTGTGTAGCTACTGTAATTTTTGAAATTAATTTTGAATTTTCTTCTTTTTGAAAATTAATAATTTTTTGAATATTTTTTTGATATATATCAAAAATTTTACCTAATTCAAAAAATTTTATTTTTTCAGTTATTATTTTAGCATCTTCATAAATATCTTCTAAAACACTTTTAGTAAGTTCATATTTTATTGTAAATTCTTCATAATTATAAATTAATTTTTCAACTTGAACTCCTTTTTTATTATCATCAACAATAGGAACGCTATAAAAAACAATTGTATTTTTCAAAAAATAAAAAACTAATTGATAAAAAATATAAACATCTTTACCATAAATTTCTTCTGAATCTAAAATAAAACCATTAATTAAACTAAATAATGGTCTAACAATTATATTTTCATAATATCTAAGTGGAAAATGACGATCTAAATTATCTTTATTATCTCTAGAATAATAAGAGGAAAATTTATTCATATTAAATAAATCAAATATATTTAATAAATCTTTTCCAATTTGAATAATTTGTTCAATTTTTGGAATTTGTTCATCTTTTAATTCAAGTCTTGATAAATGAATTAAATTTAAATTATCTTTTGTATCAGGCATATATAAATTTCTTAAAGTTTCACTCATTTTTCCAATTTGAAATTGAATAGGTTGTTTTAAAGTAAAATAATATCTTGTTAAAGAATATTCTACTTCAATTGGTACATCTTTAAATTTTTTTGATAAAAATTTTCCATAATAATTAATAAAGTCATCTCTCGGAATTATATCAGCTTTATCCATATAATTATAAAATTCAATATCAGTAGCATATAATTCACTTAAAAAATTATAATATTGAGGTATAAATTTAATTGTATCTTTTTTTTCTTCAATTTCTGATTCTTCCATATCTTCTTCTTTTTTTGGTTCTTTTAATCCTAATAATTCATTAAAATAATCATGTATTCTATTCATTATATTTTCATTTGAACTCATATATTTAAATACATATTCAAATGCTTCTATTGCATTTAAAAAATCACTTTTTTGAATTGTTATTTTTTTCAAACTTTTAATTGATATTCTCATTAATTCAGCAACAATATCTAAATTATCTTTATTTAATAAAAGTAATTCTGAAATAACTTCACTAAAAAAATAAAAGTTTTCAAATCTATATTTTTTATCAATTTCATCTTTTTCATCTTCATCTTCTTCTTCAACTTCATTTTCTTCATTATTTATAGAAATAGTTTCATTATTTAAACTAGTAGTATTAACATTAATATTATTATTATTATAATTTTCAACATCAATTCCACAATACATCATTTCACTTAATCTTTCTAAAAAATCTAAAGTTGTAGTAATAACATCATTAAAAGTTGCTGCAAAAATTTGTGGTTTAATATTCATAACAAAAGTTAACATTCTACAATCTCTATTTGCTAAAAGGAATAAAAATTTTAAAAGAAAATTAACATTATCAATTAAATCATCTTTATTGTATTCAAAACCTTCATCTGGTTGAGGATAAATTTTCCCACATGAATATATATGAATAAATTCTTCTACTTTTTGAAAGAAAACTGAATAAAATATTACTTTTCTTATTTTTTGAAGTTTTTCAAAACTTTTATGCTCTGGTGGTGAAAAAATACAATATGAATGTGATATTTCATCTAAATTAAATCCTTCATTTATCATTAATCCATGAAATTTAGATAATATTTCATTTGCATTTTCAAAATAAGTTTCTTGATTACAATCATATGAAAAATATTGTCTATTTATATTATTTAAATCAAAAGAAAAAATATTAATTGCATCATAATATTTTTGTTCTAAAGAATTTTTAATTTTAACATAACTTGATGTATTATCTGGATCAAAATCCATTAAAGATTGTATTTCATCTTCATTACAATTATATATTGAATTCATATAAAAATCTTCTTTATCTAACATAACTTCAAAAAATTTTCTAAGATAATAATCAAATATTATTGTTCTTGATATATCATTTTTTCTATCAAAATCTTTAATTGTTAATAAAAATATTTTTGTCAATTTTGATGAATCTTCATTTTTTTGAAACATAAAACCTTTTTTTTCAACAGTATCAATTTTTTGAAAATAATCATAACATACTCTATCATTATTATAAATAGTAGTATAAATTACACTTTTCATAATATAAAAAACACTATGTTCAATATTACCTTTTCCTCTTTCAGCATGTAAATTTAAAGTTTCTAAAATTAAGTCAAAATATCTTTTTCTTCCTTCATTATTCATAATATTATATTTAATCAAATATTTCATAATTCTATTAAAAGTAGGAAAAACATAAGACATAATTCTTTCAAAAATTGAAGGAAATCTTTCATTAACTTTTAATATAGAATCATATAAATCTAAAATATTAGAAACTAAATCATCTAAAAAAATATCATCTGGTGGTTCTTTACCAAATAAATAAAATTTTTTAGTATTATGAACATGAATGTATCTTTGATATAAATTCATATTAAAAATAGTTCTAACATTCCATAAATTAGTATATTTTAACATAAATGTTCTAACTACATAATTAAATAATAATTCAGCAAAATAAAATTTAGCAGTAATAAAATTAGTTGCCATATCTTCATCTAAAGAATTTCTTAATTCATTTAAAGACATTAAATTAAATAAATCTTTAATTTTATAAGTACCTAAAAGTGAAGGAACAACATGAAAAAATTTATTTTCCCAAAAAACAGCAAAAGCACTAAATAATTCCAAAATTTTATAAATAATAAAATTTTTAAAAAACTCTTTATTTAACTCAGGAGTTTTTTTAGTACAATATTGATTAATTTGATTAACTAAAGTATCAAGATAAATTTGTTTACTTTTCCCAATTTTAAATAAAATATTAAAATTAAAATTTCTCATATGTTTCTTAAAATCTTTCCTACTCATAAAATCAGCATTTAACTTAATAACATTAATTTCATGATAATAAGGACAATAACAAACATTTCTTCCATAATCACAATTACTTAAATTATTATCATCAAATTTTAAATTTAAACAATATTCAACACAAACAGCACAATAAGTAACATTTTCATATTTAAAATAACCTCTATTAGGAGTATGCTCAAAAAATTTAGAATAAAAACATTGAGCTTGAGTTTGAGAAGCTTCTATTTTTTCTTTTGCAGTATTTTCCATTTCTTGTGTTATCATATGATTACCTAATCCACATGAACAAATATTTATTCCAGGAACTTCTAATGTTGGATGATGATTTTTATGACAAAATTTAGCACAAGCTTCACATATTGGCTCAAAACCTTTTGTACCTGAAGAACATGGACAAAGATAATATTTTGCATGTTTACTTGCATCGTTTGCATATGTACAGTTTGGAACTCTTATTACTTCTTGCTCTGTTTTTGCTATAAAATCATCTGATGAGGGAAACATTTTTTCTTTGTCTTTTTCTGTTTCTTGAATTACTGGAAGGGAATCTAAATTTGTTTTTAAATATTTTTGGTCTTTGGATTTTGACATTATATTTTTAAATTTTTGGTATTTTTTTTTTTTAAGAATTGTTATTTTTTTTAATTTTTTTTTTTTGTTTTTTTTTAAATGAAAAAAAAAGCGAATTGGAATATTATTTTAAAAGTATATAAAAATGGGACTTATGAAGGTCAAATGATAAATGGAAAAAAAGAAGGTAAAGGAATTGCAATATTTAGAAATGGAGATAAATATGAAGGTGATTGGAAAAATAGTAAAATGGAAGGAAATGGAATATATTATTATAAAAAAAGTGAAAGTAAATATGAAGGTGAATGGAAAAATGGAAAAAAAGAAGGTAAAGGAATATATTATTATAAAAATGGGAATTATTATATTGGAGAATGGGAAAATGATAATATGAATGGAAATGGAATTTTTTATTATCATAATGGAGATAAATATGATGGTGAATGGAAAAATGATAAAAAAGAAGGAAAAGGAATTTATTATTTTTTAATTGGACATAAATATGATGGTGAATGGAAAAATGATAAAAAAGAAGGTAAAGGGATTTTTTATTATAATAATGGGAATTATTATAAGGGAGAATGGAAAAATGATTTAATGGATGGAAAAGGAGTAATTTATTATAATGATGGAAGTAAATGTGAAAGTGAATGGAAAAATGGGATTAAAATATAATTTTTATTGTTTTTTTAATGATATAAATTTAAATATTTTTTTTCATTATTATAAAATCTATTTTTAAATTTCCAAAATTTATTATATCATTTTGTTTTAATTCATAATATTTATTTACGTTTATTTTTACTCCATTTAAATATGTTCCATTTGTACTATTTAAATCAAAAATATATGGAATTATTAATTCTTTGTTCTTAAATATTGTTTTTCTAAATTGAATTACTGAATGTTGCCTTGATATAGATGATGAATCTATTATTATATCACATATTTTTTTATCTTTTCCAATTAAAAAATAATTTTTTCCTTTTAATTTATATAATTTATTTGGTTCATCTTCATTTTCTTCAAATAGATAAATTCTCCAATCTTCAATTGGATTACATTTATCAGGAGGTATTGAGTATTTTAAAGTAATACTATAATTAAATAATATATTACCCTTCTAAATCTTTTTCCATATATAATAAACCACTTGGTTCAAAATTTGGTTTTTCTTTGATAATTGTTTCTTTATTATTATTATTTTCTTCAATAGACATTTGATTAATATTTAGAAAAAATATAAAAATAAATTATTAAATAAAAATAATTATTTTTAAAATTGTTATATTATAATTTGTAATTAAAAAATAAGTTAAATGAGTAAAAGAATTATTTATAAAAGAAAAATTAATGGAAAATTTTTCAAAAGAGGAAATAGAAAAATATATGAGAGAAGCATTTAAAGAATGTGAAAAAGCAATAAAAGAAGGAGAAGTTCCAGTAGGATGTATTTTTCTTCATATTCCATCAAAAACAATTTTATATGGAAGTCATAATTTAACAAATAAAACAAAAAATGCAGCATCACATTGTGAAATAAATTGTATAAAATATTTTGAGAAGAATTTACCAATTAAAATAAATAAAAATTCATATTTTGATTTAAAACAATTAATGAATGAAAGTGCTTTATTTGTCTCTTGTGAACCTTGTATTATGTGTGCTTATGCTTTAAGTTTAATTAATATTAAAGAAGTATATTTTGGTTGTTCAAATGATAAATTTGGAGGTAATGGTTCAATTATTTCAATTAATAAATTTCATAAATGGATATATAAATCTCAAGGTGGATTTTTAAAAGATGAAGCAATCGAATATTTAAGAAATTTTTATATTGTTGGAAATAAAAGAGCACCTGAAAATAAAAGACAAAGGAAATTAATTCAAGATAAAAATGAATAAAATTCAAATTTTATTTATTCATAAAAAGTTATTCATAATGAAAAAATTAAAAAACTTTTTTAAAATATTTAGATATTAATAAGAAAATTATTGTTGTGATATTAATATGAAAATAGTGATTCATTATATTTTTATGGTAAACTTTTCTAACAAAAGTTTAATTTCAAAAATAAAAATGTCAAAATAGAAAATAATTATTATAGAAATAAAATGATTATTAATTATAATATTAACCATTATTTAAAATAAATTCATTTTTTTGTTTTAATTTAAAAAATATGTATAATAGAATTTTTAAAATATATCATTAAAATTAAGTTTAATAAATATTAATATTTTAATTTAGAAATTTATTTATTGTATTTATCTACATTAATAATATATATGAAAAAAAATTAAATTATTCTTGAAAAAGAATAATATAATTTTCCTAATTAAAAAATATATAACATAAAATATTATAATTGTGGAGGCTTAACATTCTTCTAAAAATCTTCTTGAGTATTAAAATTCCAAGAAAGATAATAATTAATATTTTTCTTTTTTATTATTTAATACTCCAAAACTGACTTCTTTACTATTTCTCCGAATTAATTATGTAAAATATTCAGTTTCATATTTAAATTTAAGATAATAAAAATAATAATTTATTGCAGAATACAAATTTTGGTTCTTCATCAATTCCAATTTTTCCATAATATCTATTATTATTTTTCTCCCAATTATTTTCCTTTATAATTATTATCAAATGTCAAAAAATATCATAGTCACTTAAATATTCTTCATATTTTTGGGATATTTCATTTTAAAGTCTTTGATAGCAATAATGACAATGTTTTATATTGTGATCATAAATGTTATGTCTTGATATTGCTGAAAGAAGGAATTTTGCTTCAAAAGATTTTCTATATATTGTTTTTGAAATTTTATTTTCTATATTTGTTTTTATATCTTTTTGGTTATATAAATATGTTGATGACTTTAATTTGTTTATTATATAATTTCTTAGGTTTATTGGGTTATTCCTTGAGCTTTTTCATTTTTTTCTTCAATTAATAAATTTTTCCACATCTAAATTTTTAATTAGTAAATACTATTTATACTAGATTTTATATTATTTCTTCAGTTAAATAAATTTAAATTCAAATCAGAATATTTTTTTTTGAATTATTAAATATTAATTCAATAAAAGAATAAAATTAAAAATATAATGAATTATGATAAAAATTAATTCGATAGTTATTAAGTTAAATTAGTATATCAATATATATTTAAAAAATGAATATGAAATTTGTTTTTTAATTTAAGACAATTTGATACATAAAGGAAAAATAAATCTAAAAAAATGGGAAAAAAGAATATGTTTATTAAATTTTATTCGGATCAATAAAATATAAATTAATATTTTATTAAAAAATTAATAATATATATTTCAAAAAAAATTATTTTTGCAATTTGAAATAATTATTTAATAGTAATACTTTTTCAATGACAATTTAATATTTTAATTTATTTTTAAATATTAAATATTATCAAAATTATTTTATACATATAAAATGTTTAAATAATTATATTTCTTATTTCTTGAAGAAATATTATTGGTATATCTAATTCACTAGTTTGATTATAAATAGATATTTTTAATTTAAAATTTCCTTTAAAATCTTGATTAAAACCATGAAGAGGAAAACGAAATTTTCCAGGATACATATATAAATAATAAAGATTACAAGGTGATTCAAAAACAATTTCATTTTTATTGTTATAAATTAGATATTGAAAATTTAATTTCTTATGAAAATATGGTCGAGTAAAAATATAATTTACATCTATTTCACATAAAATTCCTCCAACTATAAATAATTCAGGAGGACCATTAATAATAATATCATTTCCAAAATTAATATTAATAATTTGTTTTACACCATATTTTAATTGAATTAAATTAGATAACATATTATTAATTTTCTGTAATTTATAATATTTTTTAAAAATTTTATAAAACCTTTCTTCCTTTTCAAAAGTATTAATATCAACATTTTCATTTATTTCAGTATATAAATTTTGAAAAATTCTTCCTTTTTGATAAGGTTCATGATAATAATTTTCAAAATAAATTTTATCAGGTAAAAATTCCATTAACCAATCAGTTGGCATTTCAGGCCATAATATTGTAGTAAATTTTAAAAAAATAAATTGTTTAGAATGAAATTTCATAACATAATTACCATAAAATGTCCATTCATCAATTGGTATTTCATAAGCATCTGGAAATTCTTTTAATGCTTGTAAATAAATGTCTTTTCTTATAATTTGAGGTTCATGTGAAGCAAACATATATTTTGTCCAATTATGTTTTTTTATAAAATTATAAGCTGAATATTGTCCTAAATCAAATGATGATGGAATTCCTTCTTTTGACCCTGCCCATTTTGAAATATCTGTATAAAAATAATATAATTTATCTTTCCCTTTTTCAGTAAAATATGTTTTTGGAATTGGTTTTATTGGTCTATTGTCATCATCTGCCATTATAAATTGATTATCTAATTTTGATGATTTTAATGCCTTTGTTCTTAAATAAAAATTCCTTTTTAAATGATCTTTTATTAAATTTGGCATTAATTCTTCATCTGGTATAAATTCTAATGTTAAATTTCCTTTATATAAGCTTTTGAAATCATTTATTAATTTTTGTTGAGTTATAATTAACACTTTCGTTATATAAGGCATAAATAGTTCATAATATTTTATTGTTTCTAAAAAATCAGGAATTCGAATAGATATTATGAATAATTGATTTATTTTAGAATTAAATTTATGACTTTTGAAAAAATCTAAAAAAGGATGAATTCTTTTAATAAATAATATAAAGATAAATATGAAAAGGAACCTCATTTTTAAATTCTTTTAATAAATCTTCACCCTATATAATTCCCAAAAAAAAAATTATCTTTTTAAAATTTGAAATTAATAAAATTTTAAAGATTTTTTACATTTTAATTCTTTAATAAAATCCAGAGAAGTCTACTATTATAAAAAAATAAAACGTTAATTTATTTTATTTTATTATAATCTATTATTTTAAATTTACAAAATAAAAAAATTACTTTTATTTGATTATATTTTTTTTTAAATACTATTCAATACTAAAAATATTAATTAATTTTAATTGACAAAATATATTTAATAATAATATTTTATCAATTATTAATTACACTTTATAAAAACAATTTAAATATTTATTTTATTAAAAAAATATTGTTTTGATTAAAATTTGGGGATTGGGGATTGGGGATTGGGGATTGGGGATTGGGGATTGGG